>KL287226.1:37611-57155 GCA_000699545.1 Podiceps cristatus | reverse complement strand
TACCTACCTTCTTTCTGTGCTGCGTTGACTGTTAGCCTCTGTTCCTCTTACGTTGGGGGATAACAGCCAGCTTCTTCTCGCTCTCTCTCTAAATAGTGTACAGCTTTAGAAGTTTAGGCACCGGTAAGGTCTTCCACAAAGTTTACCAGTACCAAAGGCTCCTCTGGATCCGATCCCCACATTTCTTTAACAATACAGTAAAAAAACATTTTTCTTCAAACTTGTGCTCAAAATGCACCCCTTAGAAATCTATCACCAATTTACCTCTCTGCAGCATTTTTAATACTTAACATTCTCGTTAGGTGGTGCCAAAATTTGTAGACTACTATTTGCATGTGGTCTTGGCAAGACTTTGTATAGCATTACATGAAATAACCTCGCTCATTTGCTTGTCTCAAACCCTTCATGTGTATACTACAGTCCTGCTGGCTTGGCCGACTGCTGCCTGACCTAAACACAGGTTATCCACCTTTTTCCTAACCAGTGTCTCTCCATTTCATGTGGTTGCTGAAATTACACAAGTTGTGCAAGAACATACTGCTCTTGCTAGAATTTCTTTTGTAAACATTAACAGCAAAATTACCTCTTTATTATAAAAAATGTAAGAATACAAAAATAAAATGCAGACGAGTGCACACGTTTTTACAAAAAACATGCATATCTGACATTTATCTTCTTTTCCTATCCTCCATACTTCATTTTTTTCCTTAGAAAGTAAAATGAGTTGGTCTGTCTCTGTGATTTCAGAGTATCAGTAGCCACTGTCCTTAACAAAGTGTCCATAGGTACTATGAAATCGTAAACCTCGCAGCTATTATTTCTGCTTTTTCTTAAATTCCATTTTCAGACACTTTTTAACTGAAATTGACTCCAGCACTTATGCACCAAAGGCTCAGGGCAGTCTGAGATCAAAAAAATTAAGTCTGTTACTTTGGTATAAACTTTAACTGGAATTTGCTTTTCTTTAAAATAAATATATCTGCAAAGTGTAATGTAGATCTACCATTTAGATTATTAGCTCCAATCTGGCATGTAACTCCTAATGAAAGAAGTGTAGCCTTCATTCTCTTTAGACACCAACTGTTTCTTTATATTTTAACAATAAGATACAGTTCTAAAAAATGAGTATTATTTCTTCCTGGTCAAAAGGCACATACTTAAGAAAATGGAAACACAAATCAAGAACATTTACCTAAAACATAGCCCAGTGACTAGAAATACATGAGGTGACAGAGCTGCAAGATGAAGACCCCAGTGTATAGACAAAAGTATCTCTGAGAAAATCTAGACATTACATGCTGATTGAAGTCAGCCTCCAAGCTGAAGTCTGGCTTACAGGTTTTGCTACGTATGATATGATGGTATGAAAGAAACACCACGTACTTTCTAAACTGCCTGAAGTCAGATTTCTTCCAACACAACCGACTAAAGCAAATGACGTATGTCTTCAATGAAAAATTAATCTATAAAAGGCCAATTACAGAATTGATGAGACATACAGAGTATTCTTGAATTTCCTGGGCATATCTGTGGCTTTCACTAACGGACTCGATCACACATCCAGAGAAAGGTGTGGTTAAAAAAACAGGATGAAAGATGATATATTTAAATAAAATCATAAAATTAACAAACGTGGTAATATTCAGTATTAAAACTGACTTTTTAATCTGGTCATTTTATTTGCTCTTTCTATGTAAGAATAAATATTCGCACAGAATAACAACACGAAAAGCAAAATCCAGGGCCTGCAATGCAGTCCCCTGGGGCAGCTCTTGGGGCTGGTGTGAAGCCCCGTTCATTTCCCAGAGATTTAACCACATACAAGATGTTTTAAAATGGAAGCTTTATGTACTCTTCAGAAGTTCAGCCGAGTAATCTTCAATCTTACCCTATAAACACAGACCACTGGAACTTGCTGAAAACATAAGCAACCTTCTCACATGAAAATAAATTACATCTTCCTAAATCCAGAGGAAAAAAACGAAGTTGTATATGGAGCCAAGTACCTCAAATAGAGTAATTTTTTCCTCTCATTTCTGTCATTCATGAAATTACTTTCCTTTGATTTAAAGAACACTGCAAAATAACTGGAAACTCATTCATACTCTTAAGAGAGGTAAGACAGAATGTGATTGAAGGCCCCTACGCAAAGCGCTGACAACCTAACCCTTGTTGCTTGAGAGGAAACAAAACAAACATCCTGCATTTGCTCAGGAGAGCAGGTGACCGACTCGACTGCGTGCAATGCAGCACGCGCGCTGCCCAGGTCCCCGGGCTCGGCGCTGGAAGCGGAGCGCTGCCAGCATGGCTGCGGACGCACGCCGGGCGGGGAGGTGGGAGGAACCTGGCTCTCCCAGCCGCCCTGCTGATCGCCGCTGAGATGCTGCAGCGGGCACTACAGCTAGTTATGCCAGGGAAAGGTGGGCCCTAACCTGCCTCTCCCACACACCTGGAGGGGGGAAGCAGGGAGCCACGGCAAATCCATGCACTATTTCTGCAGTTCTGCATCGTAAGTCGTAGCTGGCTTGCACCAGAAGGTGCTGGGATCCTCTGCCGGGACAGAACAAAATGGGAGACCATTACCATCAGCGCAGACGAAACAATCCTTCCCCCACTGTCAAGAGCCGGCAGGCTGTCAGCCTTGCCAGGGGAGAGGCTCCCTTGCCCGCTGGCGACTGATGCACAGCCCAGCTCCTGGCCCAGCCCTCCACAGCTTCAGCAATTTCCTGAAGTACTGAAGCTGGTGCGTACCTGCAGTTTAAAAAATCACTTACACCTGGAAAGGAGGTAATCATAACCTGCCACTCTAGTCCCATCGCCTAGAAGAGGACAGTGACATGCCCCTGTCTCACAAATGAGAGACTGTAGGGAGCACACTGGAGCCGTACAGCTCGTGTCTTGATGACACATCCAGAAAAGGCCTCCCAGCCGTGGTGTCAGGGCTGTGAGCACAGGGTTTGCCTGTCTGTGCTCAGGTTCAGCTCAGAGACAGCATGGCTCCTGTCCTCCAAGAGCTGCTGGTGCTCTTGCCTCTGGCCCCTGGCTGAGCTATGACCCCGGCAGTGGTGATGGCCACCTGTGGGCCCATGTCCCAGGCTCAGCCTCAGCCCATCACCACAGAGGCTCCCGGTGACCGGGGCTGGGGCTGCCCCACTGCCCCCGGCTGGGCCGGTGGGATGGGCCTGGCTGCCCGCCCTGCCCTGACAGAGCCCTGGGGAGCCCCCACCACTGTGCCCTGGCATGGGTAAGCATGTGCTCTCCATCCAACATACAGCTTACTATCGCTCAGAACAACCACAATTCTAGGTACCAGTAACATGCCTGAGCATTTCTGAGTCTTCTGGTTATTACTGTCAAAGCACTACAATTAGGTCTGGGCCATTTAAATCCCTTCCAGGGCTGGCAGTCGCATGCTATCGAGGAGCTCCGTCCCCACTCACAGAGAGCAGATACTCCTCCTGGCCCAGGGTGCGTGGTGCTTCTGGAAGGAGAGGCTTCTCCAGTGAGCACAGCACACCCGGCCCAGGAGGGGCTGCCACGCCACACCAGGACCCACAGGGGTGCTCCACGGTGGCAGCGCCACGCTCCCAGCCACCATCCGCCCGGCTGGGGCACACCAGCGGCAGCATCCACAGGATGCCCGCCCTAGCTCCCGAGACCACCTGCGTCTGCAAACTGGGAGCTACCAAACCAGACAAACAGAGCATATGGAGAATCACTGACAGAAACATGCACTTTTTTTAGTGTTTAACCTACTTATTGCTCAGAATACAAACCAAGATTTAAAAGAGCTCTCTGGAGTAAAACAACATAGTTAAAAATATCAGATGACTGTTTGGGAAGACCATTCCTATCTTGTGAGCAATAGCTGGAAATTATTCTCTCTATTTTAATGGTACAAAACGGCAAAGAAAAGAAATACAGAAGCTCACTGAAATCAGTGAAAGAATCTGATTGATTTCATCAGCAAGGCAGAGTCCAAGAATCTATAACCTCTCATAGCAAAAAGACATCAGATAAGGATGGTAAACATTCCTGGGAAGGACACGGGATCCTTAGGTGGAGAAGCTATGTTTACAGGAAGAGGATAAGCTAAATGGAAACTGGCACAGAACCACACAAAATGGACACTCTCCTCCTCAGCCACTGAATCATCTGCTTTGCGCAACGCACTCGTGTCAGAGGTGCCTGTGCTTCCCTGCCGAAACGCTGTGAGTGACACACTCAAGAGTGCTGCCAGAAACACTGCTCCAGCAAAGCAACTGCAGGTCCTCGGTCGTGTCCCAAGGCATTAACATTTGCACAGATGAAGGACAGAATTCAAGTTTTTCATTATTTATTAACTGATCCATACCACAACTACTAGTTGCTAAGCTGTAAAGGCTACATTGCTCTATACAAGTGGTATAAGGCTCGGAAGAAGCTCTGGGAAATATTTTCCATTATTCCTTCTCATTAAGCTCCTTCCTTTTCTCCCTCCCCTCTCCGTATTTTTCAAATTGTTTATTTTTTCAAATACTTGCCTGTGCTGTGTTCATCTTTTGGCTGCTCTGTCCTGAAGTAAAGCAGCCTAGTCTTTTGCCAGCTATTTCCCTTTGTCTTGCCAATGTTTCTAAAAGACGACTTTCTTGCTGGCATGCACCTCCTCCCTGACTGGCTACCCAGAACAGAAGCATTATTCAGAAAAAGACCTCACTGATTCAAACACATCTTCATTTTACCATGAAGCTATGCACTGCCACAGCTCGTTTCTCTGGGACTCAGAGCACCGTATGTTATGTTTACAGCCTCTCTACACAGCATGTGAGGAAAAGGCTGTATCTGCCTGCCTCATCTCCCATTTTACTGTAGTGTCCTAGTCCCCATACCGTATGCGTGCTGGCTCTGCTTAGGCTTCTTTCTGTGGCAAACCAAGTGGTCTCGCAAGAGGAAATCCAAGAATGGAATAATCTGCTCCAGAGTCTGTTCCCTGGAGCTGCATTAAAACATACCAAATTTGTGTCTCTCTACTTGGGACCCTCCTTTGGTATTATACTAAGGAAATCATGTACCCTCAAACTTCATTATATGCTCCAGAGTATACAGCACAAACTCTTCACACATGCTGTAATAAACCCCAGAAGCTGCAAGCCTTGCACAGCGAGGGATGAGTTTGTACACACTCATTATCCCAGTGGCCAGAATACTCTCCCATGTGGTCTTCTAAGACACAAACCTCCTTATTTAATTCAGGAACCAGAAAATATACAAAACCAGAGAGATGTCGCCAACAAAGAGGGAATGCTGAGCAAAGCAATGATCTTACATCTTGTTCCTCTGCCCTGTTTCAATGCCAAAGTCGGCTCTGTCAAGAGAGACCTGTTTTTACTTAGAATCCAGAATTAGAAATCCTCTCATCAGTAGACTACTTCAACTGTATTTTAAGTAAGTTAATGTAGTGCATCCTTCAGCTTCCAGCCACCAGTTTATATGCCTGTTTATAAGATCATGGTCACAAAAGCAGAGAAAGGGGGGGAAAGTAGCACAATTCCCTTCTCAGACTGAGAACATTAAAGCCAACTGGTCCCATTTTTCATGAGAATAACCTGACATTTCACAGAAGACATATCTCAGTAGAGCTGAGCTTCATGCAGAAACACCAAAGAAGCTCTAGGCTCCAGATAAAAATAAGAGGATCTTGGGCGTATCTCAGGTCACGCAGTAGTGGATGGATTTCACCAGCAATGCATTTTTGGACTTTGGTGATCAGTTCTAACTCTAGTCTGTTCTGACTTAAATGTCAGAATGACAAAAAGGGACTGTGGAGAAGACTGAGCCCTAGGGACATTCGTTCTCAGCAGCTTGGAGGTGCCCTATGGGAGATGCTCCTTTGAGGAAAGACGGATGCGCAAGGGCTACGAAGACCAGGGAATTGCCCAGGAAGAGTCAGTGTCATCTCCACAACTGCAGTGCTATTACAGATAAAACACAGAGCTTTGCCTCTATGTACATTAAAATGCCGTCATTAATATTTTTCAAGAGAATGAGTACTTACCTGTATTTATGAATGATGGCATTAAATAATCTTCCATCGCGCCAGCAGGTAGTGAAATTTTCACAACGGATTCCAGCATAACCCTCGGTTGTCTGCTGCGACCACAGGAGCAGTCTCTCTTTAGCAGACATGTCCTCTGACTCTCCAGTAACATGGATATCAGATATCTAAAACAGAGTTAATATAAGTATTACAATTACATCTGACACATAATAATGTTTAAAGTATTGCCGAAAACCACTCTGCATTACTGAAGAATCTTCTGTCTAATATCTGTGTACACAAATATCTTGATTATTCATGCTCTGTATTAATATTCTTTCATGTCATATCCTTATGCACTTTTAGTGTCTTCAATAACAAAAGAGGTACAAAATTCACAACTTCACAATATTCTTCAGTTAGCTAGTTCTCAGCCTCTTAATTTCTGGGGACAATATAATATTATTACGTAATGAAAAATGCTTAAATACATCTGTTTTATTTTGATAATGTGAATAATGTATTTTATGTATCATACCTACTATACATAAATCTTACATAACTACATATAAAATACAACATATTTGATAGGTCTCTATTCACACCTATGTAATACCGATATTTATACTACACATATTTTATTTATATACAGTGTTTCTCTCTTAAAACAGGTTAAATTATAATATATGCTGTTCTGGGATTCAGAAACAAAACAGCCATTTACAGTGAAAACTGACCATAATGGTTTTGGAACAAAATTTTCTGAGAAGCATTTTAGGAATGACTGAAAAGTTGAAGGATTATACATGAAAATTTTGCTTGATACAGGAAGTTTGCTTTTGTATTATCTAAGCATTATGAACTTCAGGTCAGACAAAGTAGGAAAGTATCAGGAAGTTTACATACAAATACTGCTTTCTAGTATCTTAAGTCCTCCCCTAATGAAGTTCAGTCAGTTTGCTTACAAAACTACCACTGTATAAATATGACACAGACATTTCCCTAAGTTGTACATGTATTGTTTGCACCTTATGCGATAGAAACAGTATTCAATGTATATCTGAAATGCAAATTGGAACAAAAAGATGACATGCCTTGATAAATAAACTGATATCACAGTTGTCTTTCTTCTAAGTGGCCACCTTTTACCACTTATTATATTTTCTATTGTTGTTTGAGTATGTTATTATGAAGAACACTAAGAAACCTGTGTCCCATGAGGCTCTGTATAAGGACCCAAGTACCGTAGTTCAGACATTCCAAAAAGCAGGCTGAGAGGCTTGGGCAGAGGCAAGAAGGCTTGAGACAACGCCAAGGTTTGTGGGTGAACATCAAGCACCCCAAGAAACCGACCTGGAAGAGGCTGCGTCGCCCAAGCCTACACCCAGCACCATGGGGAGAGACGGGTCTCTTCTGGCTCTGGAGCCAGCCTGAAGGCAGGGCTCAGGGGAGGTTGGCCCACAGACAACTTTGGGGCAAGGCAGGCGCTCGAGTTAGCTGCAGAAGAGGCTTAACACTGGAACTGTGCCAACTCCAGCAATCCTATTCTAGTGGAAACCAGGGAGCTACCTTCATGAGGTCAGATAGGACGGAGGGTCGTAATGATGCCTCCTGGCCTTGAAATCCCTGCACACAAGCTCTCTTCTGTCTGGGCTCTTCCTGGGGGAATTCAGACAGGCTAGGCTGGAAATTACGTGTTGTTCTCACTTTAAAGACACACAAAACACAGTGCCCCCAACAAGGAGATGTAGCTTTCCTACTGATGCTGCTATGTCAATGCCTAACAGGAGGTGGTGGAAAGCACTAGGGACTGAAGAGCCTCGGAGATATCGGGGCAATATTGCTGCCGCAGTGCTTGCTGCAATTTCCATTTAGCCACCTTCCACGCTTCCAGGAGACGATGAACAATTACAGCCATACAGTATATTGTTAGTAATCTTAATGCAGGGAACAAATTAATTTACGTTATTTTCTATGGAAATAGCCAGAAAAAAACCCACGTTGTGAAAGAAGTTCTTTGGATACTTGTCACAAGCCTTTGTATCTGCTGGCTCTAGGTAAGAGAAAGATACAGGCACTGGTGCTACAAAGCAAAGGTAGTTTTAACTGTTCAACTAGCCTAGAAATACCTTTGAAGATCTGACAGCATTTTTTGCATCCTATTGTCTCCAGCTTCAACAATACATATTTTTGAGAAAAATCAAAGACAAAAAAATATACCCTTTTTTGTTTAAAATACTGAAGAGAAACACATGCAGCTGTGATTGTTCATAAGTTTCTAGGCATACAAATCCTGCATGGAGTATTTACTACATGAAATCACACAAAATACAGATGGTATGAGTCCCATATGTGAAGACAACAGGGAATCCAGCATGGCAAAAGATAAACTTAAAATCACTCTTGAAAATCTTCTTGTATAACTCTAGGGAACTTATCCGTTGTGTAAGATTTCTGTGGGTTACCTTATTCTTTGGTATTTCAAATCAAGAAAGCAAACTAAATATTTTTTCAGCAGCTTTAGTTTCTATTAATCACAGAACAACCAGACCACAATATAAATGAAGTCAACCATTTACAACTTATCTGGACAACGCTTCTGAAAGAGATGATGTCATCTGGAAGTGCCAGATGTCTAGCAAAAAAAAAAAAAAAACCAAAAAACAAAAAAAACCACACCAACAAAACCCCCCCAAAAAAACACACTATAATTTTTCCCCACCCTTTTCAGAGAGTCCTCTATGTGTAATCCTTAAGTATCACATTTCTTAATATTTTCTAAGTAAGCAAGCTAGCAATGTAACTTGCTAATGGCCATTCCTTACTGCTAAATTCAAATCTTTAGCCTCCTTCACGGCTAATTGACCAGGGATGGCTATGAACACTTCAGGCTGCAGAGAGTGCAAACGCAGCATATTTGAGTGCACATTAGATTCCTCTGGCAACAAGTGATATCAGACACCAAGGCAACTTCTGAAGGTCGTACTTGTATCTGTTGTTCCATACAAACAACATTTGTAGCTATGGACACAAATACAAGGACAATATTTCTTATTTTGAAAGTGACCACTAGGCAAGCTTGCAATCCAAATTTTGGATAGCTAAAACATGAATTTTGCTCATTATCCTCAGATCAACAGGATTTTGATCCAAAACCTTCTAAGCACCATTCGGCATCCTAGTTGGCTGTCTGAATAAAAAGGGATAGACTAGACTGGGCTTAAAAACTGAAGCTGCTTTTCACTCACAGAGGTATCACGTTAAGGAACACTAACATTAGCCTAAGACCAGAAAGAGCCCGAGCACTTCTGTTCTCTAAATAATGTCAGATTCCAAGGCTAAGATTTCAGACTTTTTCATAAACACTGAATTCATATTTTAAAAGTATAAAGATACCCCAATGGAAACGGCGAGTAAAAGAGCTATATTTCATTACGCTTACAAATATGAGCTCTAGTTTGCAAGATGCCCTATTAACTTGGAACTACTCAACAAGTAAAGTACTACCCCCACAAAAGAAGGTTTCAAAGAGAGCACATCTGTCCTCCGATAACCCCATAAGGACAGTACAGATACCTACCAACTATGCATGATCATCAATATTTAGAACATCATTCCCCACAGGAAAGAAAAACAAGGACTACTAAATTAGGAATACTAGAACAGAAAATCAAATCTCTTGCTGTTCAAATGTTGTCATTCAAAGCAAACAGCGTGTATGAACCTTTCATTCCTACATCCCACATGCCTACCATTTACCAGCTATTATCTGTTACTAGAGCACATTTGTTCTTTGAGCATGCAACAAACAATTGAGTTTGAGTGAGTTTGAACAGTTGTTTGCCAGAGATCGAGTTCTCCAAATTATCTCAAAGCCTGTGAATTATAAGTTATGCAAGAAAAAGAGACAAAGGTGAGTCTCTGCACAGCCCTAGTACTTCAGGATCAAAGTCTTAATTGGCACTAAATACCCCATTTCTTGTTTCTAACTGGGAGAACTAGTTCACCTCTGCTACTGCAAGTTTTTTCTCTGCCTGCAAGTTTCCTCCGCACCACACAGCATACAAAATGCATACACCAAACAGCCTCACGCTCTTTGCTTGCACTGGTTTCAGTGATGCAGTTTTGAGACCAAAGAGCAGAACAGATCAGAGAAGACCTTCCAAAACAGATCAGTGATGATGATAGATTTCTGTGCCTCATTTTTTACAATGCAAACAGAAGAAGAGCAAGACTGGTATAGATAGTAAGGAGCTTTCCCTCCAATTTCACCTTATCCCAAATGTTTTGAAGCAAGTCTAAACTTGACATAATGTACTTAACTGCACAAAAGTATATAATGGGCTAGAGGCGTATGATGTATAACAGAATGTATTCTAATGTCAGCTATCCCTAAACGAGGAAAGTCTGAAGAACACAAAGAAGAGCAAAAAAATACATGAATATGGAGAGATTCTGAAAAGCTATTTTCCACCTAAGCTAAGCAGTTAGTTATGTGTTGCGTTAGAAAAGGACTGTGACAGCACACTGAGGGAAGTATAGTTATATGAATGGAATTTGAACTTGCATGTGATCACAAGAAGTCATCTCCCGAAGTTACACTTGGACTTTGTGAGTTTCCATTTGGCCATAAATTCAAATGTTCCTATTCAGCTCCCACAAGTCTCTGTGGAGCTGTGACTCCAACTTTGGGCAACACCCTTCAAAAATATTGGATCAGTTGAAGCAGACCAAAAGAGAAAAACAAGACTGACAAAGATCTAAAAATACATGACCTGTTAGGAAAGACTGAAATTGGATTTATTTAGTCTAAAGTAGGGAAAACTGAAGGGAGATGTGATAACAGTCTTCAAACATGTAAAATTCTGTGGGGCAAAAAAAAAAAAAAAAGGTAATAAATCAATTCTTCCAGGAATGGGAAAAGAACTAACGAGTTTAAAATGAGCATACATGTTTTCAGCTAAAACCATTCCTAAATACAAAAGACAGATAAGCACTAGAATAATTGCTCAGGAAGCATGTGAAACCACCAGTAAGGCAGACACGTTATTGGTGGTGAAACCACCACCAAGGCAGAACAAGTATCAGTCAATAACAGTTTTTGTTAAGTTCTCTTGCCTTCAGGTACAGACATGACCTAGGTGACCTGTCATGAACCTTTTCAGCCCTGGTTTTTTAGTTCCATCAATTATTCTAGATCTCCTTCATTCACCAGCATTTATGGTGGATTGCACCTGCTTCTTGTATTACAAGGAAGCAAACAATACTATGCCAATAAAGCACAACTCCTGACTTTTCCACCTTTGCCATGCAAATCACATTCCAGAAGACCAGATGGCATCTCTAACTCCCTTAACTGTACTACATGAATAGATAATACAAGATCATATGATGGTGGACATAGTTGGAAGGTGTCTGGTTATCTCACAACTATTTGCAATGATAACTGCAATAATAAACAGATGACTACATAGCCGTAAGTATTCTACTGAATATGCTGATAAGAAATAATCTACATTTTTTTTTTTTACTTAAAAGTAAGTACATTGCCTTTAACCCAACTCAAATTCATGTGGTTGTGGGTTTTTTTTTTTTCCTTATAGTTTGTTATTAGTATTGTAGATAAGAAATTCACTGTATCAACTACTGTGTAGATGCATGGCAAAAAAACAGCTGAGGAACTGGCAGCCAAGACAACAGTTGAGTACTGGAAGCAGATGAGTGATTCTGTTTATATATTAGACAGTTTTTTCTAAAAAATGTTTACATCTATAAACCAGAACTGAAGCTACGACAAATTAGACAGAAAAAATAATGGTAATGATTGATAATGTGATACACATTAAGCCCTTGGTTTTGCCACAAGCTGACAACCACCAAAAACTGGTGGTAACACCAGCTGGTAGCTATCTTTTGCTGATACTGAATGAAACACCCGGCTTGTTTCAACACGGGAGACATCAAATACCACAGTGGCAGTATCCCCTGCAGAGAAGCCAAAACTACAGCCCTGATTTTCTACTCTACCTGTACTGTACTCAAGTATCACTGAGAAGGGCAGGTTGATGCAGGAAGCCTGTTTCAGTCTTGATTCACAACTTACTGGCCTTAATGCAAACTGCCATCTGCATCATAGGACAACCCTGAGTTAGAAAGGTAGCAGAGCTTATCTTGCTTGAGGAAGTCACCTTCCCGTATTAGGAATAAGGGATGTAGAAACTGGGCCTCAGCAGAGAGTAAAAAACCTCTCTCTCAAAGCTGTTAGTGACCAGTCAGGGACAAAGCTTCCTCACTTACCTGAATTCTGCAAATAGGAAAACAGAGGATATGTGGTAGCATGTATTTGAATAGAAAATCATAATCATTTTCCACACATCAGACAACATGCCACAGAAGGAAACTCAAAGGATATATCCCCGTAGTGAGGACTATGCTGTTTCAGAGGGTAAACCATCCTATCTCTGTCACAGCACAAATGAGCCAGCTGTACCAATGAGTTTCCTCTGGTGTCTGTGTCTCGGCTTGAAGAGCCAACACGCTTTCCAGTATCAGCCATACCTGAGGCACTGTGTAAGCTGAGCGTACATCACAGCGTGCATAAGTTAAGGTGAGTGATGGCTCCTGATCTCTGTAATTATGGTAAAGAAAATGGTAAAAACTGAGATTGGTAACTGCAAACATCATGTATCAGCCCAGGCCGATAACAACTCTGTGGATTTGTATAAAAAACAGCTTTACTGTTTTATACTGAAATACAAGACGTGCAAATACTTATTTAGTTCTCAAAAGCAATCAAAAGGAAAGTGATCACGACTTTGCAAAATAAGCTAGAGTCTGAAATCTAGCCTTCTCCCTGGATATGTTTTCAGGTCAAAGCTAGGTGCTGTTAAAATTACTTATACTCAGAATCTTGGGTGGAGAAAGGAAATTGAACTGAAAACCAGACATTTCAGCAACTTGGGCATTTAGTTTGATCTGATTTCATATTTATACCATTATGCAGTGTTTTATTGGTGTCACCAGCATAAAAGTCTCAATATTGATGCAGGTGCTCAACAAAAGCAGGGCTTTTTTTCCCCCTTCCCCCTGTGGTAACATGGTGTATATGCCTGATTGGAGTAATAACCGCAGGAATATTTCTATTACTCTGATTATACAGGAAAAAGTGGCCATGCTTGGCTGAACATACAAGGCCTCATACTCTTTTCCTCAGTAATGACGTGTTGTTCAAATCAAAGAACACCCCTAAGCTGTTCCTGAATTCCAGCTAAGATTAAGAGGGCAAAGATCTCCGTGTGTATTAGGACGCTATTTGTACTAGAGTGTACTGTGAGTTGTAATTGGGTGTGTTATCTGTATTTAAAAACTAAGCTTGGAAACAGTATAATTTGATTCCTGTTAAAAGAGTAAATTATATAAACAACAGAAGTGTAGTTAGCTCTTTGCTGGAAGAGTACCTTTGGCATATGTCCATTCCCTCTGTCCACTCAACTCAAAGCTCAGATGTCCCTGTTGCACAAGGGTAATCAGCTTTGGACCAGATCCTGGTATCGGCATTTGACTGACACTTAACAGATTTCAGTGGCGCTGAAGATGAGTGGGGCAGAACTGCTAATATGGATTGAACTGGTAAGCACGGATAACAACAGACAAAAATTTGCTTTCCTTCCAATATTCTGCAACTAAGCTCATACTTTTGCTTCTTTTATAGTTAAAGGAAAATAATCCTACCCTCAGAGGAAGATGGAATTTCAATAATTAGTATCAATAGGTCATACAGACAGCTTGGGAGGAAAGATCTTTTAAAAGAAGTGTAGAGCATTAACAGCATGATTTATGTTCACTTTTTCTATTTCAAGCTGCTATATTTCTCTTTCTTCAGTTCCAATTGGCCATAACTGAAAAGAATTAGAAATATTCCTTTCCTTGATGCAAAACTCAAAGTAATTACAACATCGTCAAGAGTTGGTAAGAAAATTTACTGCAGATACTGAATGTGAACCAACTCTAAAATTCACTCCACCTTCTAGAACCATTTTAACATGAAAATATTTTTCCTAAATTAGGAAACAAATCAAACTACAGACAGCAAAACAGCACAAGGATACATCAACACTCCTGAAGTACAGAGGTATTCCTTAAACTGTGAAAAAGATGAACTAATATGTTCTGTCCTACAACTACCTGTAGTATCATAGAATGTGTAAAACGCTTATACACAGCAAAGCAAAGATATTTTTGTAACAGTAAAAATACTGTTACAATACTTATTCTTAGCTAACTTTAAAATATAATATACTGTGCCAAAATATTTACCTTGTTCCCGTTTGGTGGAATGCTAAATAATGCTTTTTCTTTTGGCAACTGGGAAAGCACAGCATCAGAAGAATAAAACCTCTTTTGTTCAAGCAACAAACCACTTTTTCTTTCAGAAAGAAAGTGATGCAACTTTTCAGATTTACTGTTCTCTGGGACATCTTCAACGATTCTGCAAGAAGTTACATTTAACCCAGTTTCTTTACGTTGTCTGCCTAAAACGTGGATAGCAGAATCCAAGCTGGCTGCTTTTCCATAACAAAGACCACTAGATTTCTTCTGGAATGCTAATTCTCTCCTGTTGCCATCCTCCCAGTTTTTCCTCTTCCAAGTACAGCGTTTCTCTGAACTGCTCTTGTCTTCTTCCTTTAACCAGAACTCTGTTTCATCGGACTCGGTGAGCCTCTGATTATCACCATGAAAACTGTCCCCACACAGAGAATCACTCTTTGTTTCTCCCGGTAAAACTTTTGCTTTAATAAGATCAGCCGAAAGGTCTGTACTCACAGGCAGAGCATTACCAGCCACTGTCACTCTCCCTGGGAAGGAATCAGCCAGTCCCATACCCTTGGGATGATTCTCGGTGTTTTCCGAAATCCCCACCTCATACTGGCTTTTTTCTTCATTTTCTTTAACCTGTACTGAATCTGGTCCCTCCTCAGTTGATTTCTTTCTCCTTTTTCTTCTGAAATATTTTCTTCCAGGGGAATGTTTAGCTGGACTTAAGGGAGCTTTGGCAGGATCTAAACACTGTTCTTCCTTTTCAGCCCTCACACATCCACAGACATTCCCCATTTGGCTTTCGGTACCTCACAGTCGCACAGCCTCATTCACTCCGGTATATTTACATACACTTAAATCCTCCACAGAAAGTTAAGAAATGCCGTTTGCACCGTAATTTCTTCCAGACTTCACGTCCATCCTCCTCAGTACGTAGCCATTTTGCTTATGAGAAATGCACACGCAATAAACGTTGTGGCACAGTGCCCAGGCAGGGCCTGCGTCTGATTAGACACTGTGGCTTATTTCTGGCCACCAATCCTCTTAAATAAACATCACTGCTCCAGCGTTGGGCTGTAATGCATGGCCTTTCACAGACATGACATAGCATTTATGAGCAATAGAAAATTTTCACATGCAGTTTAACTTCCCGTTTCATTTAGTAACTCGAGCAAGATAAAGTAGGAAAATATGCAGCAACCTTTGAAACTATTAGCTACACGCCGAATCCAAAAGCAAGCAGCGAAGCAAATAGCAGGGATTTAGTTAACAGATTTGGGTTGCACTTTGGTTTTATTACGTATCCAATGATCCACAGAAAGGAAGATTAAAGTGAAGGATCAGAGATTGCTCTGACAGCTTGCTGGGGGTCAATTTTTTATTTCTATGTGGAATTTTCATAGCAGCTGATGTGATTTTTCACTGATTTGTCAGCTATAAATAACCTGCTGCTTCACTACAGCTTGCTCAGGGCACTGGTGCTGTATATTGAAGGGCTGGGACTTTGCAGCGGATTTAAACCTTCCGGTAGATAAAGGTAAAACAGATCCTAAGAGCCAGTCTGCCTAGAACACTGTCCGCAAAGTTACTGTTTATAAAAAATAGAGATTTATCCTCCTCCCGTGCTCCTGTTCTGTAGGAATCTCTGCGTAGCTCTGAATGTAACAGCCAAGAAGCACCTACCTACGTATGAAAACTAGGTAGAAATGTAAACTATTAAAATGGAAGCAAGTCTAATCATCAACATACTTGGTTTGAAATATATCTGTGTTCTGAAGCTTCAGGTTCATTTTTGTTACCAATATACAAACCTACTAAAACCAGCACGCATCTGCAGGGGCAGATGAATATGGTTTCTCAGGCTGAGAAAAAAATACCGAGTGTCTCATCAAGCATTAGCAGGTGTTACCACCGAATTTCCCTTGTTTATTTGAAAAGGAATTGCAATCATGAAACCCAAATTTATCTTTGGCTTTATCTTTTACCTTTTTATCTTTTATCTTCAGTTCCACTGAAGTGTTCTATGACATTTTACTAACAGGATCTAGAAGGAATTATACAGCAAAGTAGTAGGATCAGCCTCCAAAGAATTTCCAAGAATACTGATGCTGATCACCGACCAGTCTCAGGGTACTGGAGTCAAATTTGGCAGTAATGCTTAGAAAATTTTATACCATAACACTAAGGCACTAGAAGGCTGTTACAGAATACCCTGGTAAGAGAGGCAACTACACGCAGGCACAATGCTAACACGTTTCTTTTCATAGTAGATGTTTATGCCCCGACCACACTTTCATGGCTTCAGTTTGTATTTGCATCTATAGTATGCTTAACATACAGGTGCAGCTGGGACATTTCTTCCCTTTACTCACAGTAAAAAACAAAAAAACAAAAAAACAAAAAAAAAACCAAAAACAAAACAAAAAACCCAAAAAAAACCCTGTATTCTAGTCAGCTTAGAAAAGTGACTTTCAGACAAGGCCCAGAGGACTCACTGATCTAAAACACACATCCACGTGGGACTGAGTTGGGTCCTGACTTGCCTCCGTCCTTAATTAACAGAAAAGCACATTTTTAGAAAAAATAGTCTTTGTAACAAATGTTCGTACAAACAAGTGGCTTTTATTCTTGCAATACCTCTCTTTCTCCTCTCTCATCAGAAAAGATGTTTCAAGACTTAGCAGTGCAACGGACCAAGACTGATCTAGTTTCACACAGATATAGCCCTGATTTAATATTAACATGTCTAATAAGAATAACATATGGTAAAATGTACTACAATATTATAGTATAATAATACAGAAATATTACATTATATACTCTTATTAAAAATATTTATTAGGACTATCCTCATAAAGGCAAAATTATGTAAAAGGCTAAAGACAAGTGTCTAGCATTTGAATGAAAAATTGCAAGTCTTAATGCTATATTAAGTGTCCAATCAAAAACGTATTAAACTAAATACAGCCTAACACAAGTACATTGCTAATGTTCTTCATCCACAAATTTCGCAGGAGTTCAGAAATTGCTTAAAAATACTGCATATTTAAGTTTTCCAATGCAAGGGCATATTTAAATTAAGATACATGGGCACTGAGGTTTCAAAATAGTAATTATATTAGACCATCTGAATTTTAATGGAGTATGATTTAGTATATGCTGTTTTAAACTGTTTACATGTTTAACAATCAGCGTGATACCATTTCCTAAGAGAAAATGTCCCTAAAGCATTCTCTGTTTTTTCATTCTCTGTTAGAATTGGTGTCACTCTGACTGTTTGAAAAATGTAAAATCAAATCTAATTCAAGATAGGTCAGAAGAAACATATATCGTTATTTCACAGCTGACAATCTGTGTTTTGTGATGTAATCAGTAATTTAGAAAGTCTCTAATTTTGCATATTCCCTTTCATATATACCTTAAATCTCAATTTTTAACCCCCCCCCCCCAAGAGTAGGCAATTCACTTTTTCAGAAAATCAGGTGCTTCTGAAGTGGAATTTAAAAATTAAGACAGCAAAAATACAAGTATCAATCCTGAAACACTGTTCACAAGCTCAGTGCTCTCAATAATCCTGCCTTACTGCTGCACATTCCAGGTCAATTTATTCAAATGCACAGGGTATACCTGCAGCTGTTCCTAGAATTTGACCATTTCTAAATATTAGCTAGGAATAAATGCATTCCAAATATATCTCTGCAGATCGATAGTAGTATTTGTGCCTTCCTATCTTCCTAGAAATAGGTAAGAAATAGTATTTTTGATACTTAATAACCAATTTACTAATAGCTAAATTCAGCTGTTCCTGAGAAGGCTATCTTCTCTCTTTTAGCAGTTCTTTCTGCTGTTCCTTGTTTTTCCATGAACCTTAAGTAATTTTACATTCACTTTAAGTCACTTGTGCTCTCAAAGCATATGAAGCCTACGAGAACCACCACAATATAGCGAAGAACTGACCGCACCAGGGGCTTTGTCTCAGACACCTGACTAGACTCGAAGGGAAGCTCTGCACTGGATAAAGCCGAACATCCAGGCGATGGAAGCTGTTAAAAATACTGTCTTGGATTGTTGTAGGGTTTTGGTTTGGGGTTTTTTTTTTTTTTTTTTTGGGGGGGGGAGGGGTTTGGATTGGTTTTTGGTTTGAGGTTTTTTGGGGGGTGTTTAATGAAGAAAACAAAGACACATATTTATACCCACCAATGCTGGAAAGTTTTAAGGTGAGATTAGCAAAAGACTTTTCCTAGCACATAAACCCTTAAGTATAACATGAATAAAGGATTAGACCAACACTTGTCTGCAATTTGATCTGTCTTAAAGGCCACTTAATCACAAACAAGAGGTTAACATTAAGACACGGCAAACAAAAGATTAACATCAAGACATGAAATAGCTCACGCAGATTTCTATGCGTTTGCATTTAACCATACATTTCTGTAACTTGTCAAGCACGTCTGCAACTGTGAAATGCACTATATCCTTAACATGGGACAGGCATATTACACATTACAGTAGCAATGTTGTTGAATATCTGTGTATTTGTTAGCCTGCAAAATGCAAAGCACATTCATCCTTTGTAAACTGCTCATTTATGCTTCATCATTGTTTTCATATAGTTAGCAAATACTGTAAAGAAAAGGTTATTCCACTTTGCCAATCAAACTGTGCCCGGTATCTTTTATCCTAGAATAACATGATCAAAAGCCTACTAGGAATGCCTTTCAGGCAGTGTTGGATCTAAGATCCCTTCCCTCTCTTTTTTTTTGGTTTTGTTTTGTTTACGCAACACAGCAAAAGCAGTGGAGCGTTTAATATAAATGGGACGTGTCATTTCGTGGTAATGAAACAGCATACCAGATAACCAGCAAGCATTTTGTTGCACAGCCCAAAGGTCACATGCAGAATGAGAGAGAGATAAACATAAGCCAAAGAGAAAGTGAAAATTAAAGCAGCACACGATAGAGAACAAGACAAAAAATAAAGCGCTGCCAGCCCAAAGAAAAAGGTTATATTAGAAGCTGTTTGAGCTACTGGCAACCACTGAGGTACCAGAAGTTACAACCCTGATCAGGGGAGGTTTTATATCCAGTGAGATGGCTTACAAAAAGAGGACTTTGTTCCTTGGTGGTGGTTTTATGGGATTAAGGACAAAGAGAATCAAACAGATGAGCTAACTGCTCTTAAATCTTATCCTGCTATGGATATCCCACTATTT
>KL287226.1:16649-37580 GCA_000699545.1 Podiceps cristatus | reverse complement strand
CCGCTCTTCGATGAACCTTAACACCTCTCATCCTTGCTATGATTCAGAAGAGTCTGAGAAATTCCAAGAACTCCATACTCATTTTCTTACCTGGGAGTTAGCAATTTATTTTTTTTTTTAATTGCTAAAGAATTCCAGAAGAGATAACTAGGAGTTCATCTGAGCAATGAAATACAGGAAGAGCATACTCATCACACGCTGAATGCCAGGTCTGCCACAACGGCTAATGACTGGGAGTTGCAGCTCCCAGGTGGAATACAGTTTATCCTACAACCACTTACAGTCAGATTAGACAACTGGCCGCATAGCTCCATCTTTAAATCTTTGAGAAGATCAGACCTTGAACTGTTCTAGCTATTTTAAAGCAGAGGCAGATTAAACTTCAACCCTTGGGTTCCAAGACCCACGGCTCAGGCAAGACCCAGAGGCAAGCCTGAGAGCCAGCTGCCATCAGAAATAGGTGCCAAGGGAACAGCAAGCGAAGGCCAGACCCAGTGCTCTCAACTCCATATTGCCACCTCAGGAAAGAGCGGAGGAAAGCGGGCAGCACGTCTCCTGTACGGTGACGCTTATCATGGATTTAGCAGCAGAGTAGCGGAAGCAGAGGAAGATGCACAGGCCCCAGAACATCCCATTACTCCTCTGCCTTCTGCACGCCATTTACTGAAATGGGCCACCACAGCTGAGCTGTCTCCTCCTCTGGCCACCCTGTATGAAGGTCACAGCCTTCACGACCAAAGCAAGAGTGCTTCAAAATTATAACCTGCATTGCAGGCTCTGCAATGGGGCCAGGGGTTGGAACTCTATGATCCTTGGGGTCCTTTCCAACCCAGACCTTTCTATGATTCTATGATTCTCTGAACTCCTAACTGCGGTAAGGGGTATCAGGAACTTGAGGAACAGCTGGGTGGCTGCCCTTTATCTGCCAAGCCATCTTACAAACAAATCCGTCCTTCTTACCTTTTTGCTCAACATGGGTAAAAGTTTAACTGCTGATCTGCTCAACCAAATGAACAGTCTATTGACCACTTTGGGATGGGCTGATAAAGAATGAATTTTGATTGAAGGCTTATAGGGAGTCAGCACCAAGAAAAAATAAAAAATAAATTAAAAAAAAGAGTATTTGCTGGCTGACAAGAGAAATGTGAAGATGTAATATGAGCTCCAGGGAGGCCTGAGAGAAAGCACCCATCTGGCCAGAGGTGGTTGGATAGTGCTGTAACATCTGGACAAAAACATTACCAACCAGAGCCTCGAAAAGCAGCATCCTGCGAAGAGGCCTGGCAGCAAGGAGTTGGGGAGGGTGGAAGGAAAAGTGTTTCACGGCAGTTCCTGAGCTGCAAAATGATGATGAAACTGCGACAGAAAAAGTCTACTGAATCATGACTTCAAAGGTCCAGAAATTTTGTAAGGTCTGAGTTCACAAAGCCCTAATTCTGGATGCCCAAAAATTTGAAGTTTCAGGTTTCGCTTTGCTTTGGCATGTTTTTTTCAACCAACTGCAAATCATTCTAAATATTTAACATTTGTTAAATTAAAGAATGTTTGCAGTGGTTTGAAAAGAAATGATCACCAAATTTCACAGAAATTATCTTACTAAAATCGTAGTTTCTTACTGAGCCTAAATTCTGCTTTCATTTACAGCTGCTCATCTCCAATGTCATCAGTGAAAAGGTACTAGGTGTTGAAGGAGTCCATTCAAGTATTAATATGGATATTTATACATACCACCTATAATTATACCAAATACTGTAATCTGATTTAGCATGTTCTAGAGGTGCCAGGAAAATAACTTACAGTAGTTACTGCGTTATGAAATTGAACTTTAAAAAAGCCACATATTATTAAAAGCACGTGAAATGCATACATTGAAAGCTTGCCTAAATCCTAACAACATACGTTTCAGGAATTTTCAATATCCACAGGACAAATTATTTTCTAATATACTCAACTCGAAAAAACACCGGATTTCCCATTCCATCTTTTCTATCCCTTATACGTAACTATTTGGGACATGGAAAAATGTACAATTTCTGGACTTGTGCAGCTGCAAGTCAGTGGTGTAACTCAAAACAACATTTATATTTATCTAATTACAGGTACCAGGTCACAAAGCTGTAACCATCTCTAGGCATAATTCAGATGAAAGAGAAATGTAATGCTGAAATGTGTATCATCTTTTATTTTTGTTCATCATGTCGTTCCCCTAAATCATTCCTAAATTCATTCCAATACTCAGAAGGATTTTCTATGTGAGGAAATATTATCCTCTAGATAACTGCCATGACTCAGAGAAACAAGAAGGCACAAACAACAACCAAAATAATCCCTGGCATCTGGACTACCTCCTAGGTTGCAGTGCTATTAGAATATTCATAAATGATGGAGCAGAGGTGGTAACATCACACAGCAAATAGCTCCTTACACTCACTGAGACATTAACTACTTCTGCAAATCATAGAATCCCTTGGTTGGAAAGGACCTTATAGATCATCGGATCCGACCGTACCTAACCACCACTAAACCATGTTCCTAAGCACCTTACCTACCCGTCTTTTAAATACCTCCAGGGATGGTGACTCCACCACCTCCCTGGGCCAGTTCCAGTGCCTGTCAGCCATTTCAGTGAAGAAATGTTTCCTAATATCCAATCTAAACCTCCCCTGGCACAACTTGAGGCCATTTCCTCTTGTCCTCTCACATGTTACTTGGGAGAAGAGACCCACACCAACCTCGCTCCAACCTCCTTTCAGGGAGTTGTAGAGAGCGAGAAGGTCTCCCCTCAGCCTCCTCCTCTCCAGGCTCCCCAGCTCCTCCTCATAGGACTTGTGCTCTAGCCCCTGCACCAGCTTTTTTGCCCTTCTCTGGACACGCTCCAGCACCTCAGTGTCTTTCCTATATTGCGGTGCCCAAAACTGAACACAGCACTCGAGATGTGGCCTCACCAGTGCCAAGTACAAGGGGACAATGACTTCTCTAGCCCTGCTGGTTATGCTATTCCTGATGCAGGCCAGGATGCTGTTGGCCTTCTTGGCCACCTGGGCACACTGCTGGCTCATGTTCAGCCGGCTGTCAACCAACACCCCCAGGTCCTTTTCTGCCTGGCAGCTTTCCAGCCGCTCCTCCCCAAGCCTGTAGTGTTGCCTGGGGCTGTAGTGGACCAAGTGCAGGACTCAGCACTTTGCCTTGTTGAAGCTCATACAATTGGCCTTGGCCCATCGATCCAGCCTCTCCAGGTCCCTCTGAAGACCTTCCTACCCTCAAGTGGATCAACGTGGGGATAGCATATACACCTCAGGACCTAAGGAAACTTCTTCCCACTGCATATGCTACTGGATATGTGTCACCTCTGATCACACTAAGCACCTAAACTGGACAACTGAATAGCTCAGCAGGTGCCCTAGGCACCTACTGCAAGTGCTGACTTGCTCCACCAAGCTCACTCACTGTATCGGCTAGCCCTCCAGGCCTCAAATCTGTGGCTAAACATATTCACCATCATTTAAAATGCAGTTTATCCTACCTAATCTGTCTCTTCCCAGAGGACAGTGGGTTTTCCTTAAGACCTATGTGATGTTTCTCATATTCACATGGGTGTCTCAAACCTCCAACACCACAGATGTTTATGTTTAGTCAAATGGGGTGAGCCTCCAGTAGCTGGTTAGTTGACTCACTCTCTAGGCTATGCTAGCTGTATAGACTAAATCTCTATCACTCAGATTATCAGATTACAGGGACAATTCAGACACTTAAAGCATATGAACACAGCTCCCCATAAGTACTTGGATTTAGGTGTCTTAACTTCAAAATGCATCTCATCACAACTTTCCCAATATCTATAGGATTATTCCATGATAATAACTCTGTTTATGCATGAAGCTTCATCCCTTTGTGAAGACTATGCTGTTAGACTTTTCTGTTCAGATTTTCCCTGATTCAAAATCTAAGTGAAGACAAAAAAATATGTGAGGTGTAAGTATGCACATTCTTCCAAACTCCCTTATACATTCCGAACCCAAATTGGCCATATACAAGTGCCAATGACACCAAATTGTCATATACTTCAAAGGAAGTGGCATACAGGCAAAGATCAGGCTAGCACAGATTAGCACAGAGGGTCTTCTCTTACATTACCTTACAAATCTCTTCTGCATTCAGCATAGGTACTGCAGACATTAATAGCAAAAAGACAGAAAATATTTTTTAACAAAATCCTGTTCTCCAGTTATTTCATATTTACTAATGAGGCTTAATATTTAGTCCAAGAACCGCTACTCATTCTTAAAATTATTTTAACATAGATTTTTTAAGATACTATTTTGAAAAAATAAAAGCTCACCAAGAGGGCAAACCACATCCTGGGGTGCATCAAACACAGTATAACTGTGGTGACTATAACTGAGGTGACTATCCTGCTGTATTCAGCATTGGTGTGGCTTCACCTTGAGAACTGTGTGCGGTCCTGGGCCCCACAATTTAAGAAGGTTGTGAAAGTCCTTAAATGCGTCCAGAGGAGGTTAACAAAGCTGGGGAAAGGGCTGGAAGGAATGTCCTGTGAGGAGTAGCTAAGACTTTGTGCTTCTCTAGAGTTGGGAGGAAAGGAGGCTCAGGGGGTCCTCATTGCTCTCTACAGCTTCCTGAGGAGGGGACTCGGAGAGGGAGGTGCTGAGCTCTTCTCCCCAGTATCCAGTGACAGGAGGTGTGGGAATGGTTCAAAGCTGTGCCAGGGGAGGTTTAGACTGGACATTTCTTCACCGAGAGAGTGGTCAAACACTAGAACAGGCTTCTTGGAAAAGTGGTCAATGCCCCAAGCCTGGCAGTGTTTAAGGGGCACTTGAGCAATGCTCTTAACCACCAAGCTTTAGGTCAGCCCTGAAGTGGTCAGGCAGTTCCAGCTGAAATATAATATTCTGTTCTTACAGATCTGCAAGATCTGAATGGTATTGGTATACATGTAGTTGGTAGTTACTGGGGGTCAGGACAAAGCGAAGTAAGTGTGTTTCAGCTACAATTTAAATGCTTCCACATATTTCATATGGAGCTGGCTACCTTACAGGGGAAAATCCTTGTCACACCAGCTCACCAAAATGAGTTACTTTTATGTTTTTCCTTCACATCTTTTTTTACAGCTACAACAAGTAACACTAACTTTCATCACTTTTTATAAGCACCCAAAATTGTGCCTGATGTCCTGTGCTTCAACTAGTTCAAAAAACTAACAATTTCATCCTGAAAAAACCTATTCATCAGGTTCAGAAAGATAAAATATACATCAAGTAAAGGTTTAACTTCCACTAACAGCTTCTTTTAATAAGTTGTTAATAATCTTTATTTCTTAAAACACAGCAACATTCAATCACTGCCTACTTCTGTGGGTCATGCTTAAAAACATTTAAGCCCAGCCTTCTTTCTCCATATAACCATGTGGGAGTGAAGACTGGCACGACCAGGGGGACTGAGGGAACTTCAGGTCCTCGCTAGGAGTGAGCAGTTAGTGGTTTCTCCTTTACCCTGTGCACTGGCCTGGGCTAAGCCGTGCACCCTGTTTAGGCCAGGTCCATGTCGACTCTATTCAATGTCTTCTGTTCCTCATTAGGATTTGCAGAAAAACAAATTAGATCCTAGCAGCCTTTCTGTTTGCATTTTGTTGAGGTGGTTTTGGGTTTATTTTTTTTTTAATAATTTTTTTCCAGTCATAAATTCAGTGTAGTGTATTCATATATGAACCATTTCTGTATGATCATGTTATTTTCTGATCATTTAAAATGCCTGCACAGCAGAGAGTTTATCGCTAACAACGCTGCAGTCACTAAATGGGAATTATCTGTCATCTGGATTACATCATCTACAGCCGCAGCCATTGTGAAAGCCTCATTCTGAGGAGCAATTTAACTCCGCACGCTGTAAGGCTGCATTATACTGTACACAATCCCGCCAGTGTCCAACAACCAGAGTGCCACCTACCGCGACCCAGCCTTCCATCGCTCGGGCTAAGAAAAAAAAAAAAAAGCTAAAGTGTTAGGGATTGCTTGAAAAGCCTGAGCGTGGTGCTCGCTAACGTACTCGTATCAGCAGAGACATTCAGGTCCAGAATGAAAAAAGACTTAAAACTTTTTCACAGATTTTAATACTCATCAGAAGAAGTCTGCAGAATAAAATAAGACCAGTTTGTCCAAACGCTGGAAGGAATACATCAACTATTGTCTTTAATGCTGTTCAAAACCCAAGCTACTTCTCACTCCACAGACAGGGAATTAGCAAATAACACCTTCAGATTCAGTTTACATAACGCAGTAAGATACATCATCAAACCCTTCAAATGCACATTAGAAAAAAGACATAGTCTGTATTTCTGCACAGTCTATATGGAGTCCTGTCTAATCTGACACATTTGTCGTAACTGTATGCAAGAATCTGACTGAAAACATACTGTCAAGCAAAACTAGACTTACCTGAAAGTGCAAAATTATGGTCCATATCAACCCCAAAGTCAATTTGGGATTCCCATCTGTTATGTCATCATTTCTAATGTTAACCAGTTTCACCTGCCATCATGGAAAGAAAATACAGACAAAATTGAAATAAATATGCCACAAATACATACTGCATTACACAGGCACAACTATTAAGGATGCATTACTCACTTCCTGAGCCTACTCTGTTGGAGTTTTTCAAATTTTCAAAAGCAGAAAGGAATAATTGCATTCTAGCTGTAAGTGCCCTGCCAAGAATTGTCCTCTCCCACCCATGCCGAGCTGAGATTCCTCAGCTGTCACTACACCGGCAGATTTGCTCCTTGTGCCAAATACCCATCACCTCAGTCCATGTCAGAGGGGAAAGGTATGACAGGTGGGGAAAGGATAACAAGAATACAATGATCTGTGAGCGTGGTGAACCAGTCTCAGGGAAATGCTGAGACTTGGGAAGCTATCACTGCCTTTCTCCCTCCCCATGCTCTCCTGCACCGAAGCAAGAATTCAACAGCAGAACTGGCCTGCTAAAACACAATGATCCAGCTTGATAAAACTGGGAATTTAGTATCACATTTAAATGATCAATGGCTTAATAATGACAACAGTTGTTAGCACTTCTGCTGCTGTACTCATTCACGGTGCTATAAAGATGAAATGGTTAATAGGATTAAAACAAAGGCTGAGATTTTTGCCATACCAATAAGCTCACATCCAGAGTGAGTTCAATAATTATCTTTGTAACATTTTATTATTACATTTAATTTCTCTATGTGTATTATATATCCATATAGCCTAGCAATTAAAGATGACTCAGTTAGAAGGCATTTTATGCTTATGGTAGTAAAGTTACATGCACATGCTTTTTGGCATATACCCTGTTATCAACACCGAACAAGCAAAGGCATGTCTTTCTCTTGATCTGCAGACATAACCTTAACTATCAGGGGGAGTGGGGGAGAAGAAAAACAAACCAAAAACACTCTCTCTGGAAGAGTGTATTCCACAGTTCAGAACAGAAATTATAAACAAATCCAAATGTTTTCCTCCCACTGCATTGTAAGAACTGTTTGTGTTTGGCAAAACTCTACAAGATAGTCAAATATGCCTTATCTTTGTGGTTGTTTTTTTCTTTTCTTTTTTTGTTTTCCCAAGTCAGGCTTCAAAATTATCAATATATAGGATCTCTCTGCCTTACAATCACAATAAAGCATTGCATTTGAAGATTATACAGCCAACCTGAGCAAGTTCTCTCTTAAACATGGTTTAGAAACAGCTATCAGGGGGCTGAAATTTTAATCAAATGGAAGTCCTGCTGGCAACTGGCCAAGACAACCAAAGCCCTACAAGCATTTTGTACAGTATAATACAGCCATCCTCATGGAACTGCGAGGCTAAAGAGAGCACAAAAATCCTCAGACCACAATCAACAGCTGCATGACAGGGACTTGTGGTTCCCAATGACCCATGCACGTTCATAAACATGAGGGTGACCTGATCCTACGTCTCCTGCGTTTTACGACGCATGGTCTGTCATGCATAAATAAGGCATAATGCAGTACAAGTCCGGAGGCCTCGCTGCACAAAAACGCTGTCATTTCAACACTGTTCATTTGTGACTGTCATTGCAAGCAGCCATTCATTTACTTCGTAGCATATCTGTTCAACAGCTCACTTAGGTTAACAGGAAAAGTTCGTTTTGAAGTCGGTGAAGCAGGATTGAGTCCTTGGTCCACATACATCACTCAGTGACCCAAAAGACAGTTTGCAATTTCACTCAAAATACAAAGAGACATCTATTTTTACAAACAAATTACGTATCTGTCTATGGTTTTCTACCTCATATTTCTGAAACCTTTTAAGTGGCAAATAATTTTTTGAATTTTAAAATCAACCAGTTGGAAAGCAGATTTCCAGTGTCAACTCATTTGGATGGGACAGAGAGGGCGGTACAGCTTTTTCTTCCATCCATGCTTTGGACATTTTTTCAATATTGCCATTTTGCAAAGGGAGAAAGCAAGAATCCTGTAAGTTTTCAAAAGAAATTTTAAAGTGGAAAGAAACTCACAGCAGTGGAAAACCACTCAGCAGTGTGGGTTTCAAGTGTTTGGCTTAAAGGAGATACAGATGAAATTAAGCCTGAATCTTCCATAGCCCAGGTGACTCTGCTGCCTTTCTAGGGCACCAGTTTTGTTTTCATCAGGATCAACACTTGAGAAAGTTTTCCCCAGATATAATCAAAACAAGGAACTCCAACACAAACTTCTTTGAATCTATATTTTGCACTAAAAATTAGATTGGGAAAAAAAATGCATACCAGTTAGTGTCTGGGCAGTGTGAAAGACAGTAAAATCTACTTATAAGCAGCTCCTGAGGATCCTACCCATAACATCATATAACCACACAGAGTGCGTTTAAGTTATTGCTCAGACAAGGGCAGTGTAAAGTTACCTTTATCTCTCTTAACCATCCCAAGCATGAGATCAAGCCAGGCCTATACCAGCAGCTGTTACTCAACACACACAAAAGACCAAGCAGGATATATGGGGTTTTTTATTTATTAGCTACAGGTGACAAAATTTTCATTAATGTTTTTTATTAAAATTTTCACCATACCTGGCGTTTTTTCAAATAGTCAAGTGCAATTTGGACGTTCTGGAGTCTGTGAAAACGCATTCGACCTTTTTCTCGGGGCTAAAATTGGAAAACAATAGTTGTGAGATTTTCTCGTAAGACAAAAGAACAAACAGTCCAATGTAAGAGATACCATGTAAAACATTCGAAACATCACAACTTTGATGAAGGCAATGCCTTTGGTGGAAAAGTGTGCTTTAACATTTATTTTTTTTTAAAGGTAGTTGAAATTTTTTAGCACAGTGGATAGCAAAAGAGATCAGTGGTCCCAAACTGCAACTTTGATCCATGCAGGCTGATAGCTGTTTCCCTGTAAAGTACTATTAAGGCCAAGAGGGCTAAAAAAGGTCCTACATGACTCTACCTACAGAAACCAAACTGCAATATATTATTATAAGAGATTTACAATATATTAAGCAAAGCAAAATATAAGTAATGTCATGGACCTTTATGTTGCTCTGGTAAAATCTGTGACGGAATAGCTTACCTCTGTATGCAACTTTATGATTTAATGTCATTTATTTATAGTATGACTGCATAGTCATTATATTGATACATATTTATTTAAAGAATCTAATAAAGATAATACCCTCCTCCAAACAGAATAATACAACACATACAGCCTCAGAGCGTAAGTTTAAACTCTTGACTTGGGTAAAACATTATAAAGGATGAAAAAAACTTAACAAGTCACTCTTCTCAAAGCAAAGTCAAAACCAGCAAGAAGAAACTGTAAAATAATCATGAGTGGTGTGTTAATGGAAATACGGCAAAACTGCATGCAGTTAGTGTAAAATCATCAAGAAGAAGAATCACACAGAAAAAGCATATTTTACTTAGCTGTCACAGATCAGCAATGGGAAAGCAGTTAAATTTATATCACCACCGTCATAACATCCAAATCCTTCTATTCTTCTTCCTTATTTCAGATTTTTCACAAATTTTCACAGCAATAAACTGAAGTGGACTAAAATTGCTAGGGATCAGCCATGAGTATGAGTATTTCCTCAGACAGTCACTGCGAAACACACAGATACAAGCCCAAGCCTTCCTCACCTGCCTTCCACCTCCCCACCCCCCCATGGAGTATCAGATGCTTGCTGAAAGTAAACATGGGAAAATGGAGTTGAATAAGAAGCATAAACGAAACCACAAAGAATTTTAATTTCCATTATGGAACCTTCAAATTAGCCCCTTGTTTTTCATACCAATGGCCCAGGATCAAGCCCTGCAGCCCTCGCTACCGAGTAACTTCCCTGGATGGAACGAAGGACTGCAGACCTGGAACTTGGTTTTCCACAACCAAGAGGGTATAACAAATCCCAAACAATATAGCTAGGTATAGCATCTCAGAGGGGAAATATTTTTTTTCAATGTACAGCTAAAATGCAGCATTTTGAGTTATGTTATGCCCCAGGAAAAAAAAAAAAAAAAAAGCACACAAATTCCCCTGAGATGACAACTGCCATGAAACACACGGGGAGCCAAGAAGGCACTCGGGCCCTATGACAGCAAGTTGCTTTAGCAAACACTGATCACACGAGGTCTGCAAAGGCATGATACATCTCACTTGGACTAACAAGCACTCAGCATTTTACACTTATTAAGCAGATATTTCCCTTCTGGATGGTTAAAATACAGCGAAACGATAATTCAGCATTTGTTGTGAGCAAAATAAACCCTGCAAACAATCCATATACTTAGTAGCAGCTCCACAGAGCTGTCACTTCTACTTTGACTATCTGCTTTGATAAAAATGACTATTATATTTGATAAATTCTAACAAATAGATATGCGCATCTCAATTACCTCAGTTCAAAATATTATCCAATATTACGTCAAATATACCGTGGGTACAGTAGACTGGTGCTTCTAATTAAGATAAATCAATTTTTTGCCACTGACTTCACTAAGGAGAGCCTTCAAGCCTTTGTCTAAATTACTTGTATATGGGCAATACTGTTTGACAGTTTAAAAACAAAACAAAAACAAACCAAAATAAAAACAAAACAAAAAAAACCCTTGGTTTAATGGAATTATGGTATTTCCCTCTTTATTATTAAAAAATATTATATCTTGATAATGTCCAGCACACATTTGCGCCACAGGTTTGTACAGTTTAACAAAAGAAAACAAACAGAAATCTTAAGCATTTGTGTTTTAGCTGTTCGTAAAAAGGCTGAATAAAAAATTTTATTTACCATGCCTCCATCATAAACACATATCCTGGTTTACCAACATGAGTTCTTTTGTCCTTTCTACAGCACACTACTGCAGCACACCAAACTAAGAATTTACATTAGCAGACACCACACTTCAAACACTACATTAGTACAGTTATGGGGGTCGGCACCTACCCCCTTATCCTCATCCTCCACATCCTCATGCTGTTCATTTGCGCATGCTTCTGTTGAACTCACCAACCGTAAGGTCTTCAAAAAATCTCGCTCTCTTGGCTAATGAATATAACAGACAGAAGACAGGACAGCAAAGACACAAGACAGACCACAAATGAAAAGAAGAGCATGAAAAGAAGAACATAATGAGGAGAACAAATACCAAGCAAGGGAAGTAATGCTCACAAAGAAAGGAAATGGCACTTGAGGAGTGTGTTAGACAATTTCAGGGACATTTTATCCTTGCTATTTGTAAGTTACTCCCTTTAATGTGAAGGGATATTAAGCATCCAACACTTGTTAAAAGAAAAAATGTAAAGAAAAGGGAAGAACAGAAAAAATTGCACATTATTCTATTAAGAAAGGAAGTCTCACTGACGACAAGAAATGAAGAGAAGAGATTGCATTCCCCCACAGAATTCATGGTGGAATATTTTACCAATAGAAATACAACTTGTGTCTTCAGAATCAAGTCACAGATCACAGCAAATATCAAAGAAACCTCCAGCAGTCCATATGCAAAGAGCTGACAGAGTAAACATGTATATATAAACAGAGCGGAACCACTGCATTCTGATCTAAAAGCTTACCAAGGTGTCTCCAGAAAGGACTTCTAGAAGTGAGATCAAGTTATGCCCATCTCTTAGGTCTTCATATAGGTCATTCACATGCTTTCGAACCTGCACAGATAAACACAGAAGTCAGGCCAAAGGTTAACATACTTCTTTTGCTTAAACTTACTACTAATCAAAGGATACAATCTGCCAATTAACAATATGTTTTGTCACCTCACACTTCCCAGTACTTAAGTGAGTTTTCCCAATGGCTCAGACATCCACCTTATACACCATACCAAAGAAATATGACACGAGGTTAATCTAGTGAAGCCAACGACACACACAGCCCTTCCCACCAGCCGTGCCAGGGGCAGAGGCTACTGATCCCTACGGCTCAGCAACACTCCACCAAGCAGCAGCCACCAACTCAACCAGTCCTCTCCTGTGGTGCCCCCTAACAGACGGTCAGCCTTTGCCAGCTGACCTCGTTCAGCCAAACCAGGTTGAGAAGGGTTGACAACCAGCAGCCCCTGTGAGGCCAACCGTGAGCAAGGAAGCACATGTAATGAGAAGAGCGCTGAAAGCCCTAACTTTTCTGACAGGCACAACAAAGCTGGGAGATCACTGTCCATAGGGCTACTTCGTCTTTCTTAGCATAGCTTAAATATAACTTTATCTGAAATTTCTCTCATAATTTCAGCCAGCTGCTCTTTAAATGTGAAACAAAGGACCTAATTTATCGGAAGCAGACTTTACTGATGCTGCCAGCCAGGGCAGAGGCTTTCCAGCTGCAATTTAATGCCAGTTCCCCGATGTTCCCATTGAGGCACCAGATGAGAAACTTCCTAGGCTTAAAGAGGACAAAATACAACATTAGAATTTTTTTCTGAAGTTATCACCTCTGCTAGAGACAAACTGTACTTCCAATATGAGATCTATGAGACAATCCTCTGACTGCCAACATTTACGTATGTATGACAAGGGCCATAGAAATCAACCCAGATCTTTGATCACATACAACAGCTCTGTTTGCCTGACTGTTGGGGGGATTTCTAGATCCATCCTGTTGCATAACAGTCTCCATACTGGCAATTAGCTTCATAAAAGCTTTTTAGTTCAGGTTTTCTTACTTCAACTTTTAAACATTGAATTACTCTGCAACCTGTTTTCACAAAGACCATCATTTTAATTGAGAATAATATGAGAGCATATTTATGCTCTTGCTGAAGACTAGCCAGGACAAGTCACCTAGAAGACTGTTCCATAAGGAATTACAACTGATAATATTTTCCAAAACGTTTACACAGACTCTGCATATGCAGGCAAGTTACATACCAGTACTCTTATACACATACATAGCTTTACACACTCACACCCATACACGAAATAATAATTTTAATTCTGGTTGTGATTTTTTTAAAAAAAAATCCTGTAAGCAATTCATTAAAAAAAAAAATAATCCCAGAGAAAAAATCCCTAGTAGTATCAAAGTACTGTTAAGCTGAACAAAGAAACAGAGCAGATGTTCTCTCACTTTATCTGTGGTAAAAAGGGAAGTTGTGTAGATTAAAATCATTAATCATTAATGTGTATCATTAAGATCCCTGATATGAGATTTGATTATTCCAAATGCTTAAAAGATGAAAAGCACACAGGTCTTCAATTTTTAACCCAAGGAAAACATGACTTTTTATTTTCCTATTCAAAGAAATACAGCAAACTGAGCACTAAACTCTTTCCGACAAAAGCAGGCAAGTTTTCTTTACAACAAAACCCTGCGAGAGGTTTCCCCGCTCCTCCCAGTCCCTCTGGCTGGGACATGCCACTCTCCACTTCCCTTAGGAGAGCAGAATGCCAAGCCAGAGCAGACCCACAGCACGGGCTGGTGGCCAGAGTCATGGGAGGATGTCACGTTAAGGACAGAGGAAAGGGTGTACATACATGTAAAGGACACTCTGCCACCACAGCTGAAAAACTACCTGTGCAGCACCAAATCAATGCCCACACTCTTTTCAACACAGAACTCACAGGAGTTGCCCGATGTGTAGGTATCTGAATTGTGGGATGAGAAAATACTACCATTTCTAATACAACTGCTTTTATTTTCCACTAGATGTAGGATCATTTTGTTATCCTGCTGGTCTGTCTCTCACAACACGCACTTGTTAACCTTCTGTTTCTTATACTCTGAGGTTTCCAAAGTATTACCGAGGCAATCACCTTCCCCAATTTATCTTTCTAGAAATCACAGGTGCTTCAGAGATGAACTCATACTGTGTATGAAGAAAGTGGCACAGAGCTATCAAAACAGGAAAACCAGCAGTGTGCCTTAGATCTATGTCTCAGTTCTGCCATTGGCTGACAATTACTGTGAGGATTCATTATTTAGTACATACTACACTGGTACAGGACAACATAATAAGGAAATTCCAATGCCCTGAGTAGCAGATATGCACTTAAAAAGATGTATCTGGGCAACTGGAGTGCAGCAAGCATGTTCACTCAAAGCAGCAGATCGCTTATTTTAAAAGAAGGAACACCTTGTGCTTCCTAAGAGATCCTACACCGCACCTGAGAAAAGCTTGTGAAATCGTCTCAACTATCACTTGGGCAAGTCTTGTCTCTCAACATATATAATGAATTCTTAGATCTTTAAACATGCAAGAAACAAACATTACTCTTTCATCACTGTTTTGCCACCACATTCAGCCTCCTTCAGAACGTGCAGTACCACAAGTACTAGATGCAGATGGGGGTTCCTGGATGGATCTATGGAATCTGCTGAGCCCCATGGCATTTCATTAAGAGTTCTTGGGCTTTTCAATAAAATAATTGAACTGTCAGCCCTACATTTTGCGAAGTCCACATGCAAAGTAAGCTATGTGCTGCCTCAGGCAACTTTTTGCAATATACCCACGTGAGTGTGGCAGATTTGAGAATCTGGGCATGAGAAGAGATTCTTTAAGGAAGATGTGGGAGATGCTGAGAGGCATCTGACAAAACAAACAAGAGAAGCAAAATGGCTTCATCAGTCAAAAGGAGATGGGGAATTTAAGGCACTCTTTCAGGGGTGATTTCTGGTCTTCATCTTCTGGCATGTATACAATGGTGTTTGTGGCAAGGCAAGCTCCATCCCCCTCGATATGAGCATGACATTTTTATCATAACATTTCATATTTCATATCATGATATTTCATATCATACTTCCCCAGTAAGCTTAAGCTTTGCCTTCTAGTGCCTTGGTGAATCAGCACTCCCACTAGTAAAAAACAGCTTTTAAAACCGTAGCAGTCAAAGAGCTCCAATCTTGCCCCCAGCATGTCAGGCACTCGACAAATGACAACCGTAAAGATGGTTGCCGCCTGCGAAAGCCAGCCATCTAATACCTCGCATAACTCACATAGCTTTAGCATACTGTTCAGCTGACACATCTGGCTGTCCTTAAAATCAAGTTGCTATCAGTTCCAACCTCAACATACCATTCTGCTTCTGCAATTAAAGACCCTGGCCCACCGGGCTCGGCTTCCTCCTCTGTGAGCTGGCGTCGCAGCAATCTGTCACCACTGCCTTCAGCCTGCCTGGTTCTCGTTTCTGTTGACAGGAAACGGAGCCATGATTCAGCTGCCTGGGTGCACACCTATAGGGCTCAAACAGCCCTAGATGTCCATACTTAAGGAACTGAATCTGTACCTAGTAATCTCCAATTTTGCCATGGGTCACAGCAAAGAACAAGCCATCATCCATAGCAAGCCCGTTTCTTACATTTTTTCCTGATATTATTAGTTCTGCTGTGCTGATCTTGGAACAAAATCTGCAGTTTTACACAACAAAACCACAAACAGCTTATGCTTGTATGGGTAAAAGGGGAAGGACTGGCCCTTGCCTCTGCAAGCAAAACCAGCTTGGTCTTGAAAAGGATGCACAGAAGATGCACAGGCTGGAGTACAATAGAGAGGTCACTGCAACACTGCCACGGCTCTGTGAAAACACAGAATCATCACCCCCTTTTTCTTATTCAAATCCAAATCTGGCAGGAAAAGAGGCCTGTGGCCCTTTCTATGCAAAGTGGGTGCACACCCAGCATATGTGCAGGGAAATCTCACATTCGTTCATGTTATGGTATAACATACTCCAGACTAGCACCTAAAATGCAAGGGACCACGTTTTCAGCTGAGACAGTGAAGGAATGAGCAGAAACACACATTAATGTGCTGCAGAAACCAGAGTCGAGGCAAAAGAGGCAGGAGAGAATATATAGCCAGCTCAGGCAGGAACAACTAGAAATAACTCCCATGTACCGGAGGCCACCAGGAACTCCATGAGGGAGGTGAGGCAACCGCCACAGCCCTGGCAAGCTGCAGGGCTTGGAAACACGGCAGAGTTTTGTGCTCACGTTTGCAAACTTACCCATTTTTTACAGGATAAGGAAAGCAGACTATTGGAATCAGGTATCTTTCTTAAAACACCAAGGTTCTCCTAGTCTATGTTACAATTAAGCTGAACTGATTGTTCAGAGAACGTGCCAAACCAGACCTTTTCTTACAGTTTCCAAAACAGCAAAAGATTAGAATCAAATCTGAATCACATTTATTTTGAAAAAAATGAAGTTCAGCTGACAATCCTTTATAAATTCTTGATAATGCCCAGGCATTATCAAGAATTATAATATTACAGATCCAAGAGGCTTTTCAGACCACACAGCCTGGGCAGTCTTTTCAAGTGCCACTCTCTTCGCTTCTGGAAGCAAAGTTAATTAAACACCCAGCACAGACATAAAGCATTACCACTTTTCCAAAGGAAAATAGGATAAGGCTTGAAAGTTAGAACTGTAACGGGTGTGTTTGGGAAAAAAGGGTCAGGCCTTAATTACCACTGAGGTCACTGATAAGTCCAAACGACAGCTGGCATGAGGCCACCGCAAGTTTCACAATGAACTTCAAATTTCTTCTTTAAGAATCTGATTCAATGCCATGGAAAAAAGATCCCTTAAGACTCCCATTCACTTCAGCTACAGTAAAACACTTTTCTCCGAGACAATAAGATACAGATAGTTAAGAGCTCCTATAATTACACTGTTCCACAGAAAATGTCATCAGCATTCAGACTCCTGAAAAACTGCTGTGGCCACTGCATGAGATTCTGACATCCTGAAGAGTTTCCCTTGTGTTTCAGCTTCCTAAAATGTATTTAAGCTTGCTTTTAAAAGACACATTGTATGAAAAGCTCTAGTCATGAGGAAAGAGTTTTCTGTAAGTTTTGAAAGTCTGTATGTTTTAGTCCTTTCACCCTTGAAAATTAAGGAATCACACTGGCAGGTCTAACTGCTTGATAACAAATAAACCTATGCCACGAGTAAAGAAAAAATCTCTCGCACTGAAGTTTTATTTATGTTCAAAAATAAAGTTTTTACTATGCCAACACAGGCAGCATGATTTATGACACATTCTGAAATTCTGAACAGGCTGTAACAAGATTCTTGCTTAAATGCAGCGTGTAATTGTCAAAATACCAGATTTATCAAAATATCCCCACGTGACTGATTCGCCATGCAAGGCTGCTTCCTCAAACATCTTCAAGACTACTTTATTTTGCTAAAGAGCTTTTGGTCTTTAGATTCCCCCGTGTAAAGCACACAAGGATTGCTTGATAGGCAGCAGGGCCACTCGACCTTGGGTAATTCCCATCCCAACAGGCTGCTCGGTGCAGCAAGGCACTGAGCTGTGCGGTCCATGGCCAACCTGATGTCACGCCAAGAGATCAGGGAGCCAAAGCAGTTACGTGCAGATTGACACCCTCCAGCTGAGTCTCTCATGTTCTTTAATCTCCTTACTTTAAACCCAAAATTTACTTCTGGGGAAAAAGCAAACTGTAAATACACACCTTGGTCATGATCTTTGTTTTGCACTGGATCCTATAATAAAATGCACTTGTCCTGTTAAAAATAAACAGGCACACAAGTTCTGGCAGAATTCAATCCCTGTGCAGCCCTGCGTCCGTGACCTCCGGGCACAGCCTTCCCCAGGGACCTGGCAGCCGGAGCGCTGGGCTGCAGATGGTGCTGTTCCCCCGCCTCCGTGCAGGCACACACGCTCCAGCGCTGGACACCCCAAATTGCTCCCCCCAGCCCAACAGCACCGGGCCCAGAGCCAGGGCCAGCAGGGAGATGGCACAAGGGGAAAAACTTGTGCCCGGTTTCTTCTGTGCACCTGTTCACTTGCAAGCAAAGTCTGGCAAATCCAGTTTTTGGTCCAGTGGTCCAAAACTCACTTTCACGCTTTTCTTTTGCTCGCCAGTCTGATAATCCACTCTGCAGGAAACAAACAATTCTTTATTTCATACTCAGGAGTAATTTTCTAGCTGTTTGACTTTGTTTCTGGATATTAATTCTCCTAAACAGCAGACACAGATAATGCTACTCCATTTCATAAAATTCCTTTATGATTTCAAATACTTAGTAATAAGTCACACTTAAACAAGTCTCCTTGTTTGAGGAGACTTGTTTAAAGTCTCCTTAAACTAAAGTAGCTAAAGTTTAATATAGGCAAGAAATGTACAAAGCGAGTTCAACAAACCTGATCTTTCTGTATAACAGATGTTTTCTAAGTGAAGATTCAGCCTTGACTGCATCCTTGGATTCATCCTTCACTTTCTCATCTGGCCAATGCTCTACTCTCTATTAGCATGATTTGAACTTTATTTTTATTTTTGAACTTACTTTATGATTTGAACACCCTTTGTGTCTTCCACCCCTCTAAAGCCCTGCCCTTGTATCTAAGCTTAGCTCAGCCTTTTAATTTTTTTTTTACATTAACCTTCACATTTCTTCCAGACAACTCGATCATCCAATTAATCCAGTGCTTTTACATACTCTATTTTGCATTTTGCTCCCCAGCCTTCAATTATTTCACCTATCTCTGGATAACTCTTAATAATCATAAAAAGAAATACGTTTAAGGTAAATATACTGTTGCTCAGTGTAAAATAGAAAATAAAAAATCAGGCCATTGCTAAATCTTGCCCTTACATTTTTCTCCTTGTGTTCCTATATTTGGTTTCATGAAATGCATTCCAATATTCTCCTAATCCCCAAATCAACAAGTATGCAAGCAGGTGCATAACCTTACATATATATCAAACAGTAGGACATAAACATGGACATCCATGAGTCCCCTTCTGGATTTCAGTAGTTGTGTGGTATCTGAAAAAACATTATTGTACAGAACAAGTTTAACCAGATGTCCTTCTTTCTGCCTCCTACAGAAAAAATAAATCTTGTCTGCATTCCAGCTCACATCTCAAATCTTTTAGAGGAATGGGCTGAAAGGTTCTCCAACGAACACTGGTCCAGCCACTCAGAATACCTCCACGGGTCCTATCGTTATCACAGCACTACCCTCTCTGCTTTTAACACTTTCATAGTCTTGGTTGGCTGCTTGTAACTTTGCATATTGGGATCAGCAAATCCATCTGAGTAAGCCCATGTAGCACAGATCCACGAGCTCAGTGGTAATGGGTATCTACTAACAAGAAATGTCCTAAAACATTGAAGTTAAAAAGAAGTCCAGCCAGCTTTAGTATCTATTTCACCAAATTAACCTTTATTCCGCAGCCAGCTCTCAGTGAGCACGAGGGACAGGTGCCACACGTGGCATATGTCACACGAGGTCCCACGCGACTCCACGCATGCTCCCAGCCCATTAACGTTTCTTGCACCAGTTGAGATTTTAATGCACAGCACGTCCCTCTCTTCCTTCTTTTTCACCTCCGTAACCCTTTATGATTTTTCCTCAATGCAATACTCTCTGTTCTGATGCTTTTGTGTATAAGACTGCACCAAGATATTATTTATAAATACTGGGGGGGGGAAGGAGAAAAGAAACCAAAACACACATTAAAAAACCCACCACAAAACACATAACAATGTATTATAAAACCCTCTCTACATCTCCATCACATCTTTTAGCTGTTAGGAGATACGGCCTCAGCACATATTATTGATGATAACTGAAGTGTGACTCACAACCTGCTTAAAGCCTCACTTATCACATTTATTCTGTCTCCTTTTAAAAATATTTTACTTACAAAGGCATAAGTACAGATTAATGAAGAATACAAAGCAAACATCACTAAGCTTCACTTTACAAAGCAGCCCGCTGAAAGGGCATTCTCACTGGAACTGTAAAATTGATGCAGATTGAAATCACTAATTTAATGAAAATACAAGCTTTGGTAAAGAACTTGGCATTGATCAGCTCTAAGACTCAGAGATGAATATTATTTTGCCAGAGAAGGGCTGAGCCTTACTAAGTCTGTTGCTGTCACAGAATAATACAGCTGCAAGGCTAAAAAAGGACTGAACAGATCACCTCACCCGACCCAGTGCAGTGGAGCAGACTTGAGTTTGGCTAGAACATGCCAGAGATGCTTTTCTAATTTATTATTGAAAATCACAGAATCATAGAATAATCCAGGCAGGAAGGGACCTTTGAAGATCATCTAGTCCAGCCCCCCTACCACGAGCAGGGCCATCTGCAACTAGATTAGGTTGCCCAGAGCCCTGTCCAACCTGGTCTTGAATGTATCCAGGGATGGGGCTTCTACTGCTTCTCTGGGCAGCCTGTGCCAGTGCTTCACCACCCTCACTGTAAAGAATTTCTTCCTTATATCTAGTCTATATCTCCCCTCTTTCAGTTTAAAAACATTACCACTTGTCCTGTCACTACAGGCCCTGCTAAAGAATTTTTCCTCATCTTTCCTATAGGCCCCCTTTAAGTACTGGAAGGCCGCAATCAGGTCTCCCCGCAGCCTTCTCTTCTCCGGGCTGAACAAGCCCAACTCTCTCAGCCTGTCCTCACAGCAGAGCTGCTCCAGCCC
>KL287226.1:0-16186 GCA_000699545.1 Podiceps cristatus | reverse complement strand
AGTGTCTGTGTCATTGATAAAGATGTTAAAGAGTACTGGTCCCAGTACGGATCCCTGAGGGACTCCACTCGTCATTGATCTCCATCTGGACACGGAGCCATTGACCACTACCCTCTGGACGTGACCATGCAGCCAATTCCTCACCCACTGAATAGCCCACCCATCAAATCCGTATCTCTCTAATTTAGAGAGAAGGATGTTGGGGAGGACTGTTTCAAAGGCCTTACAGAAGTCCAGATAGACGACATCAGTAGCTCTTCCCTTGTCCACTGATTTAGTTGCTTCATCATAGAAGGCCACTAGATTGGTCAGACAATAATAATAAAATAATTCAAAAGAAGGAAATTCTACAATGTAATACATACACTTCAGTGTATTACTATGGTTGCTTGCTTTTAGTGGGGAGGATTTTGCCTTGCTAATCTTCAAATTAAATCTTCTGCAAACTAAGCTGAATTTTTTGTTGTGTGGCCCCCTCTTAGAGCCTGACCTCAGAAAACACTTGCTCACCAGCCTCTACATAACCACCTTTTACATACTGAGGACATGTTATCATGTCTCCCTTCAGTCTTCTCTGTTTCAGACTAAACTAACTCAATTATCACAACCTGTCCTTGATTTTCCAAGAAAATTTCTTATCTTCTTACTGCGTTATTACAGAGGGCTGAAAGCCTCTTCTTGTTGCAAAGATCGGGAGTTGCACAGCCAGGCGGAGTTTCACCAGAGTGTGCCCACAAGCACACTCGTGTGTCTACAAAAAGGCAGAGTTACGAGGGGTCTCCTCATCTCTCAAGCATCGCACTGGCCTACAGGCAGGGTGAGAAACTCATTGGTAGTTCCTGGAACTGCCTGGGTTTAAGCCAACGCAGCCCAGTGCAAGCGATGGACCCTGGTAGATTTGTGGCAGGGCAAGGAGCACACTTGTTGTTGACAACATGACGAAAGGCCTGAGCCAGAAAAAAGTACAGCTGCAGAGTTAGAGAAACAGGGGTACCACTACAAGGATGAAATGACAGAGCTTGAATCGTCACTTGACGATGCAGCGCAGCACAGGCAGTGGGATGCCATCTCTGAGTGGAAGGGACGTGGGTCCCTGCTCATGGGTATAGCCTCCCACAGCCAGATGATCCTGATGGCAGCCACGACAGCAGCAACAACCGATGGCACTGGCTCTTCCTTGTGCCAATTCTAGCTGCAGTTGCAGCTGTTACTGACGGCAATATCCCAGCCAACCGTATCTGGGATCCTTTTGTTCAGATTTTTTGACAGTAATCTGCTAATGAGACTGCATGCGGTAGCATGTCAAAAAATGTAGATACGCCATGTACACTGCTTTCGCTTTGTCCACTTGCTTTCGAAGACCAGTATCTCTTATGCCACCTTTGGTTGACAGCCAAAGGTGAGGTAAGTGATAGTTCAGTAATTTGTTCCATGATCTTCCCAGGGAGAGAAACTACCCAGTGAGGTCTGTAATTCTCCATTCTTTTCTTCTGCTTGGGAGAGAAGTATTACGCTTACTATAACTGCAGACTCTCAGTAATCCCCCATCCTCTCTAAATTCTTAAATATAATTATAAAACGTTATAAATCACTTCACTTAGTTCCTAACTGTTGGGTGAATGAAGCTGTGCAACCAGAAAGCACACAGCTTCTCTGGATAGCCTTTGATGTCTTCGTTCTTTATCTGAGTTTTACCCTCATCTTCTTAAAACATGTTTATTCACATTTCAGTCTTGTGGACTGAACAGGCCGGAGTAATCCAAACTTTTCTACAGTATTTAACACTGTACCTTGGTTGTGGGTTTGGGTTTTTTGGGTTTTTTTTTGTTTTGGGGTTTGTTTTGGTTTGTTTTTTTCCCTTGGTAATGCATCTATGTCTGATTTTACTCTGCCATGCTTTACTAACTCCTTTATATACAAATCTTTAGTCCTGCTGTCCTTATTTCCACTTCTCATATGGCTCCTTTGTATTTCACACATTTCTTAAAAGCAGCAGTATATTCTATGCGATGCCTCCTACCAGTCCTGCCAGTCCGCAGCCTGCCTTTGTGCCTCCAACACAAACGCCTTCAATGACTGCCAGACCTCCTGCATTTCTCCCTCTCCTGGATTACCTCCCCAGGAGACCCTACCTATTGCTCTCCCCAGTTCTGCTGCTTAGAAATTCATTGTCCTCTTTACTTCTCACTTCTCTCTTCTTTGAAAGGTGAGCCTGGGATTTTGCAGTCACTGCTGTTAAATTACCTTCCCGAAGCAGTCATTCCCAATCAGCCCAGACATAACTAACCAGCAGTTTTGCTAGCGGCTCCCTGACCCTGACGGGCTGAAGGGCTCTCTGGCTGGCACTCCTCCCACAAGACACACATCCACACCGGAGGGAGCCACCTCAACTCCTGCAGCAGGCTGGGAAGACGACAGCAAGCGTGCCTGACCTGGTCGTATGACGGCTTGGGGCGAGCGGAGCTGTGCCACAGAAATGCCTCCTCCTGCATAGGCTACAGAGGGCACCTTCGTGGGTGTTCAAATGCAGACCTTCACATCTGCTCCCCCTGTCAGTTAAGAGGATAAATGATTTTCCCCACTGCCACACAGTCATGTCCTTCCAATGCTAGGTAGTGACCAAAAATCTACTGTCAACCTCCTCCTTCCAGTTCAACACCTCAAACTGACCACAACCACGGTCACGTTTTGTCCCGTTTTACCTTTGGCCAGAGACACGCTGCAGTATTTCAGCTACACAGTGCCACTGCTTTTCTTCAACCTTCATGCTTCCAACTTGCCCTCTCCTTTCCGGCCCTGTACTACCTGTCACCAAATACACCTCATCAGGGATGAACTGCCTGAAGTATGTGAACATAATGCTAACAACATCAAACCCAGCCAATTAATCTGGCTTTCACAGCTTAAAACTAACTCAGACCAAAGGCAATATATTCCACACCTGCCTAAGAAGGTAAAATATAAGGCTGGCAGACATAATGTTATTCTAGTTAAAGTCAAGGTACTGTACTTCAGTAGGTATATGAGGATTTTAAACATTATGTTACTATCTTTAAATTTCCTTATTCAAAGGACCATAAAGGCCTTTAGCAGATAATACATTTTTTACAGGAAAAACTATGCTGGTATCTTCTTAGGTCCCCGTGCAGAGTCACACATCGACATCACCTCAGGGCAAGCCTGGCTTTCCAAATTATATGAAATATTTCTGTAGAGCAAAATATTTAGGTAATGCTTATGACTGAGCGTTTGAAGTTGCTTACTGTCTGGAGTCCACATATTGAGACAAATATTACTCCCACTGGAGCCAATGGCACAGGTACACTGGCCCCATGGGAGCTACATCAAGCCAGAATACTTCTGAACTGATATATAAATGATTATTAAATGCAGATACATCAAAAGTATATAGATAAAATGTAATTCCATGCATAATTTGACAATTAATTAAAAAGCCAACACTTAATTGTAAATGGTAGAATTTTATCTCTTGCGATCTCTAAGGAATAAAAAATACTAAATAAAATCTATGCTGAGAGCTAATTGCAAACAATGAACCCACAAAAAGAATTAATTAATATATTAATATATTAGTCTATCATAGGAAACATTGATTCTAGTGGTTCTATTTCATCATACAGTAATCTTACGGTAGACCTAATTCTCCTTATACTCATTCTTTCAAATACAAGGACCTATATAAAACAATTTAGGAAAAAAAAAAAAAACAAAAAACACAACACAGTTTAAGGGATCATAAAAACATACACTCATCTGGTTCAATAGTGCTGCATGTCATAAAAATACTGATGCGCTCAAGCTATCGTATGTCATGCATATTTAATTTACTGTTTTCAATTATTCCCCTTCCTGCTCCCAATTAGTCATGAAGTCTGCATGCATTAAAGAGGATCAAATAAACTTGAAATCTGTGGCATAGTTTTTATTGACTTGGGTTTATTTATTTGCTTGCTAGCAGAAAGATTTTTGTGATAAAGTTTGTCATGAGCCTTCAAAACTTCGTACAATTTCCTCCCTTTTTCCAGCTTTAACTTCTGGTATTCTGTCACTGCTTTTCCTCATCATCTCCTGGTTACTCTCCTCCGTCGTCTAAACTCTGATTAAACACCATAAAAGTCCTGAGTTTGCTTGCTGATCTGCTTTGCAAACAGCTATAGATTATACTAAGTAGACGAAAGATGTTGTGTGGTTTACCTCCAAGACGAAGATTTTGAAAAATCTGTATGCAATGTAGCATGAATAAACTATAATTGTGCATACTTCCAGGGATATTAACAAAATCAAATACTTCTTTACACCATTAACGGATGATCATCTTCAAGAGTTACTTTTCTATATTTTTTGGAAGGAGCGCATGTCAAAGAAAAAACACTTCAAGATCTTTTAGAACAGTCCTGAATACACAGCAGTAAAAATTTCTAGGCAAAAAAAAAAATGAAATATTCTTCTGTCTACCAAAAAGACAACAGGCCTTGCTGAACAATTGAAAAACAAAATAGAGGAGGAAATACTGATACTTCAGCTGCACCCAATGCCTAAAGCAAGCTGTGTGCCGTGTTGGAAGTGGGATTTTACAGGATTTGCTCCCAGCACAGTTTGCAGCAGCTGTCAGAATTAACTAGGAGGAAAATACAGAAGACTCATTTAGATGCACTAGCACAGCAAGTAATCTTCATGTTATTTTCCTTAACACAGGGGAAAAAAAGAAAAAAACATGCTTTTTCCAAGTATGTTTCTAAAATGAAAGGTGTTAATTGGAGACTTTTTTTAAAAACAGTTGCTACCATTAGACTAACACCAGGTGCCTCATCCCTTAAAATAAATATAAATGTAGAGTTTAAAAGTGTTCATTTTTAAAGGAAGAGGAGGTGGGGAATTTTAAATAACAGATTAACTGCACAGCTAAAAAGAATATACTGCCGAGTAGTGCTATCTAAAATGATAACCACTAGTGTCAGTGAAGTGCCAAATTTCAGCAAGAGAATGACTGTGCTGAATCAGGAACAGTCCCTCTGCCATTAAGCGCATACCTGAACATTTCACGAAGCAATCGACCTAAATGGCCATTAGCAAACCCTGTACTGCTTCAAGGACACACAGGAATCAGTAACTTCATGTCTCTATTCTGAATTATTCATCAGTCTTTGCACAACAAAAAGCCGCTCGCTCTCTAACACGCTCCCACTGCAACACAGTACAGGATCTTGAACATGGACCTTCTTAAAACTACTCTTAAAGCATTTTGTCCAACTACTTATAAAAACCTTTTTGCTCAAAGGATCTTTGGAAGCAAGTTTTGGAGTTCCCACCACCAGGACCTTTCTCCCAAGGTCCAGCTCATCAAGAGTCCCAAGCCAAGCTGCACCACACAGACACTGGATGATGCCACGGGCACGACAGCCCCCCCTGAGGGAGCTGCTCTGGCACCCCAGTCCAGCATTGCTGCTGAAAGGGCAGTTGAGACTCTCTACAACTTTTTATTCTGTGAAAAGGGAAGCAGAATTACCCCTGGACAGAAAATACCTGAGTGCTCCTTGTATTTTCCCATCAGAGCACTGACCTAACCAGTCTCTGGCTACCTTGCCTTTAGACCCATTTCTGTACATCCTAATTTCTGATTAAAAACAAAACAAAACAAACCCACCCAAACAAACAAACAACTTTAAGTACTTCAAAATATTCTGTTTAATCTCTCGAGACTAAGATCTGGAACTACAAAAATATTTTTCAGTCGGTTTGAGAAAGGAATTAAATGACAAGAATTTGTCTGCTTTTACTCCCTTTTAATGAGCAACTTTTTTCTTTTCCCATTTTTGTCTCATTCTTTCCCTGTGTTTCACACTTCTCTCACTCTTCCCTTAGGTTTTGGGGTCTGGGATTCAGAGGAAGGAAGATCTCTACCTCACTGCCACACTACGCTGGCATGCGAGTTTCTCCCTGGAAGTTCATACCATAGCAGCAGGCGAGTCTGAAGTCCAGTATCTAACCTCTCCAGCCCATATGTCAACAAGAAGTGAAAGATAACGTTTAAACTGGAGCCCCACCATCAGACATTAAACAGTAGCCTTAGCAAGCGCAATGCTCTAATCAGCCCTAGGAAAATGTATTATCAATTCAAAAGAAAACTTCAGCATTTAAAAAATGTAGTGACAGTCCACTTGATCTTAAACTGCGGAATTCGAAGATAACTTGAACAGCTGAATTTTGCAAACACCACATTAAGTACCTGTCTCTAAACCCACATATCTCATCATCGTTTGCAGGAAATATTTCTGCAATGACTATGTTTCTAGTTTAGCAAAGTACATGAATACATGCCTAATTAGTCAGCTGAACTGACAAGGAACTAATCCTAAACGCTGAAATCTTATATACCATGCACTTACTGGCTTTGAATCTAATGCAACTAAAGATGGGCAAGCGCAGGCAGAAGAGTAAGTATTTCTCAGCCATCTTGGTGGTGGTGGTTATTCAGTGAATCCCATAAATACAGAATTTAATTAGAAGAATGACAGTAAACTTCCATGCCATCCAGTAACAAATGATGGTAAACCATGAAAGCATCGTGTTGCTGACCTAGAAAACTCTTCTGAATATACTGCTATAAAGGAATAAGAGTCCAGTACTTTCCCCAGGATTGCAGGAGAATAGCAGATTAATTAAAATGAGCAAGAAAAGAACTACAGGCAGGGAAAAAGTAAAAAGAGACAAGAGGAGAAAAGAGAAACAGAAAAACAAAGAAAGAGGGGAAAAAAAAAAAAAAAAAGAGGAGACTGAGAAAAGCAAGCAGGGAAGGAGAAAGTAAAGAACAGAAATAGGATGGAAAAAGACAACAGAAAAAACGCAACCCATCCCTGTGCCCATAGTGGGGTCCTGTCCACACGTGTGGTCTGGTGCTTTCCATGATCATCATCATCCTTTCCACTTCTTGTTGAACCCTACACAACAATATATAAAGCACACAGACCTCCTTTTCCAATCAGTGCAGCAAAAGCTCTTCTGAGACACAATTCATCTTCCCCTACAGTAGTAGATATCTGAGACTGCTTCAAGGGCCTGTTCTCAAAGCTACTGAGATGTCTGTAATAAGCCAATTCCCACCTTTTTTTTTTTTTTTTTTTTTTTTTTTTGGCAGCAACAAGCTATTGGCAGTGAGTGGGCAAACCTGAGTTGCATGTCTTTTGTATTAAATCCAAGGTAATAAAGCTGAAAACTAGGACTCAAATTCAACTTAACGCACAGATCAGGACAGGTCCAGAGACTCTGCTAGAAATGCATATTTATGGTGATACTTTTTCTGCATTCCCTCCATCGTATACTATTCTCTAAATATGCCCTTGTGTCTTAAGAGAAAACATTTAAAGGATTTGAAGGACTGATTTTCATTTCCATGCAAGTCACTGTCCTAGAAACAATGCTGTAAGAACAGAAATGGGACAAGAGTACCACCAACTGCTTTCAAACTTGTTTCCAAAAGATGAAGTTGAGTTGCTACATAAATTCCCACCTAATGGAAGAGCCACAGTCAAACTGTCTTTGTGCAACTTAACAATCCTTTACTTGAATTCTAAAGTGAGCAATCAGATGAAAATCAAGGCCAGCAGTATGGACACACACAAATATATATGTATCTGTCTATATACATCTCTACAATTATTCATACTGAGAATTATTTGAAGATGAAGGGCTAAGGCCACTGACCTTGGCAAGCAAGTCAAAAGGATTTAATGTGAACTCTTTACCCCAATTTCCTGACAGGTTTAGAGTCTAAATCTTTTTTAAGCTACTCCCAAGCGGTTGACAGTATGGCAACAATGACTGTGCATGTTTTAAAACTGCGTAAAATAATGGTCTATAAAAATTTAATTTTCAATACACTGCTCTTCTGAGATTTAAAACTTAAAGGACTGCTATCCAAAAAGCTTCAGATAGGGTTTTTCCACTTCCCATAGAAAACAAAAACATCATCTTTAAAATGCATCTTTAATACAGAAAAAGATTAGTAACTTCTACAAGCATGGTAGCAATTACCTTCAATTAGAAGGAGAAATGCCTGATGGTTGATTTGGAGATTGCATTTTGCTGCCAGAGTACTAGCTATCTTCCTGCGTGTTTTTTTTCTTTAGATCTAATTTGTCTGAAGTCCTGGACAATGGATATCTTTCTTATATTGAAAATATGAGGTAAAAACCAGAAAGGGAAGGCTGCAGGTCTGCAGCCTCTTGTCTTTTCTCATTAGGAAGTAGACGACTTCTCCAAGGACATAGGGCCACATGAGTATTTCAGGATTACCATGAAGAGGTGTCCACATAAAACAGGTCCTTGGAGCAGCTGTTTCTACACAGCATAATTCCTTGACATCTAGCAAATCCACAAAGGAAAACCTATTGGTATGAGCTATATTAAAAGCCATTCTACGACTCAAGACACTCCCTGCCCACAGAAAGGCTGTGCACAGCAGCTGCTGCACAGGGGCTGCTGTCAGGACCACTCCTGATGGCTCACTTGTGGTGGGAAGGACCAAAAGGCTACTCTGGAAGGTATGTCTCTTGCTAAAGTCAAAATTGGGACCAACTTCACATCCAGGCCTTCCTAGATCCCTACGTCATGTCATTTCCAAGAGCTACTCTGGTTTCAAATTTTTTAAGGTGTGAAACCAGAATTCTGCATCTTCTAGAGGCTCAAGGAGACAAGGGGAGAAAAAAAAAAAATATTTTAAACATCCCTGAAGAAATTTCATTGTCCAATATTTCTCAAGTACAGCCATAAGAGTAAGTTCCCCCTACAAAAAAAAAAAATGAATACAAGCACATCTTTCCAACAGTGCATGAACATTATACTCATTAAATCTCAACTCTGACAGTTTACAGATACATTTTTATTTAACGTGACTTTCACATGAATTTAACCTCCAAATTAAAAGAAAACAAACAAACCCCCCCAAAAAACCCAAAACCAACCAACCCCCCCCCAAAAAAAAAAACCACGAAGCAAGTTATGTTAAGTAATTATACAATCTGTTTCTCCAGAGAAATGTCTTGGCTAGACAGTTGGTGCTGTAATAGCAGATTAAATTTAGAACTGAAGGGCCATGCAGTGAAGGTGAACTCGTGGCTTTTAGTTCTCTGTTGACTAAAAGCTGTACATGTTGTTAAAATGATATGCTCCGTCCCTGAGGCAAAGTTCACTGCTACTCAGAAGACAGATATTGAAAAGTGACTTTTGTCCCTAGAAAGCTTCTATTTCTAACCCCTGAGCAGCATGCTGATGCCACAGGATGATCTAGAGCTCTCCTCAAGGTCATTTCCCTGTCCTCAAAATGGCACTTAATTTTTTTTTTTTTTTTAATTTGCCTTAGCTGTAGTGCTACAGTCATGACAGTCTAATGCCAGAAAAGAGTCAATCTTTGTTGAAAGAAATCCTGTCCCTTAAACTTTGATTCATTTTAATTTCAAATGCCAGTATTCAAATAAATCACCTTAGGATATCAGACAGCAGCATTTCAACTCCCCCATGACTCCTCAAAGACAAAATACATGCATTAATCACAATTTAAGACCTTCCTTATTACATGTAACACAGCTGTACCCTGAAATCAAACATTTAGTAAAGCACACACAACCACTGCTGTAATAATCAGTCACCCAGACATCATAGAAATATCAACTGACCTTCATGAGATGCTGATTTATCCATTTTGTGAAGGTCTTCTTTTGTACTTTGTCCCGCTCATCTGGAGGTAAAGAGAAAACAGAAAAAGGGTTTAACAGCTCTACAAATACAGAGTATCTTTTTTTTTTATGGACAGCTTTATAAAATTAGCATTCTAATACAGTTTTAAAACAGAATAACCTGTAAAAGCTCTGGAACATCTAATCAAAATAATAGCATGCAAATGTTTTTCCATTACATCACAGCATTGAAACAAAAGTTTCTTGAGTGGAAGTTCCAGGTGAGTTCCTCCATGGTGACAGCCCCACTACCACGACAGCAACACTACAACAAAAATGTAACTTCCTACTTTGACCGTTCCCTCATACGTACTAAAAAGACCAAGAAAAACTTTTAAGAGCTATAAATACTACTTACAGCCTCTAAAATCCAATTAATTATTAACGTATTTACCAACAGAAAATCTCTTACTATATGAAAGCCAGCTTTTTTATCACCATGCTTTTCGACTGGAGTATCGCCCTTGTTTCAACACACAAAGATGAACTACAGCTTCAGTCAGAGAAAGCACTCTCTTTTAATCCTCTACAATATAAAGAGGGATGTCCACTAATCCAGATACAGGACCCAGCCACTGCCCTGCAGTTAGCATCAACAACTACCCACAAAATATTGAGAAGAAACTATAAAAGCAGTAAGACTCCCACTTAAGAAAGCATCCCACTTATGGACAGAAAATACATACATGCATTCTACATGTTAGAAAAACACTAACCACCACTCCAGCACAAGAGGTAAGTTATCTCCACAAACCTACGTATGGTCACTCGCCAGTATAACTGCTACAGAGCCTATTTGCAGTCCCGGAGCTCCCCAGAGCAGCAGTCGCAGTGCATTAGGACCAAGACCATCTGTGCAAGCCTAAAATAGCAAGATCCCTTAAGACTCTGTACAACAAAACTGCAGCTGTTTCATTGACTCAGGCTATTTGTAGCGTGGCTGAGAACGAGCAATGAGCTCAGGTAGCAAAACAAGACCCCTTCTGCAGCTACTGCCATCACTACAAGACTGAATCGGATACGGTATTTTACATAAAAATTACTGTTTTCAGATTGGAAAACGGTAACTTAAATAAAACCCCCTAAAATTCACAAAAGGTCCATATTCATTGACTTTCAAGTCGCTGGTGTGATACTGAGGTCTTTCAAAACAGCATGACATCATACAGGAGCCCATCCCGGGCCAAACTGGGCACCGTATGTCGTTCCTAACAGTAGTGAGAAATGAGTATTTAGGAACAAATGCAAAAACAAGACAAGCAATAGCCTGTGAAGCCTTTGTATACTCCTCCCTTATGTGACTCATGGACTTTCTACATGCTTATACATATCTTTGCATTCAGAGTCATAGATGCCTATTTTTCTGGGGTTTTTTTCAATCCTTTTTTGACACACAAACTTTTGCAGCCACAGCTCACCGCAATGAGTTCTTCAGGTAGTATGTGTACTGTACATGTACATTCAGCTCTGTACAGAATAGCTGCTGCTCCCTAAATGCCTTTTCCATGCTATTCAAGATTTTTCAAGCTTCTGGCATACACTTTTTCCCTGCTTTGCAACTGCACACACACTTATTCTAGTTGAGAATCCAATAAAGAGGAGTAAGAGATAAACTAAAGAGAAAAGCAGCACTACTGGAGAAAAAAAATCTGTCTGATTAAGAAAACCTTTTGCTATGTATACATTTCCCTATAGCCTTCATCTAGCAAAACAACATTTTTGAAATCAGCTATTTATCCTAATAAAGTAGGAGGTCTGGTTTGGTAAATGTAAACAACAGAAAATCTCAGAAATAAAAGAAATCCAGAACTACTTTCACTTGTAACTGTTCCATTATGAGTAGCTTTTTTAAAAGGAACAGAAGTATTCCCAGCCGCAGAATTTAATATTCCAGCCCACAAGTGTACAACGTCTCTTTTTTCCTAAGGTAACCTCAGCTAGTATTGACTGCCTACCACAAAAGTTTACATTTTGGGAAACGATAGTGTGATGACAGTAAACTAAAAAAAAAAAAAAAAATTCCACTTCCTTGTATCTTGTTAGAACATGCAGTGACTATTAATTTCAACTCTACTTTCAATTAAAATGCCAACGTACATAAAAGAAGTGATGCTTACTATCTCCATTTTTTATATATATGCATATTACACAGGCATTCATGTGTACGTCTGTACCTGACATAAACAATGGTGCAACGTCACCTGTCATGTTGTGGAAAGCACCAGGATTAAAGAAAAAAAAAAAAAAAAAAGAGAACACCACAACTGTGATTTTTAATCAAAAATCCAAATGCTTCCAGAAAAGCAAATGCACACTCGGAGGAAAACACGGTGCAAGAGTACTCGGTGTGCTCAAGCTCAGAGCAGAGCACACCAAAGCAGCCGCCCCAGACGAAGTAACTAAGACGACAGGCAGCCGACTACGAAAGACACAGCGAACTAAGGGCAGAAACCCTCTGAAAGGCCCTTGAGGGAGCTTCCCCCAGGGAGCTCTCCCGCCGGCAGCCCTGCCAACCCCGGCACCTCACATTACCGACCCATGCAGCACATTGCTTCGACCAGCTTTGCACCCCGCTCCTTTTCATCTTCGGGAAACTGTCTCATTCTTCCCTTCAAAACTTCAGAGTTTCTTTTCTTTTCAAGGAAAGGAGAGCCAAGAGTGACCAGGGCTTCTCCCAGCTGACAGAAGGTAGCAACTCCCCTTTTTAAAAAAACAGGAGCAAACAGCCCATCTGCTGTCCCAGCAAGCAAACCTGCGAGCCCTCTGGATTTAACTCGCAATTAAGAAGTACATTAAGCATCTGTGTGTGTTTGTTCTGAATTTTTAGGTGCATTAATACACATTTGAATACAAATGCTGAGCTTTTCAAACCAGGAAGTCTATTTTTTTTTCCCCTCTGCCAGCAGTGAGCAGCAAGGAAGGAGCGTCACCACAAAACGCACAGCAGCAGTGCTGTTGAAGCCAAGGTAATTTAAGAATACAGGTGAGGCAGGCGCTGCAGAAAGAAAATGCCTGGATCATCTGATCTGTAGATCATCACAATAAACCCTCAATGGTTAATTAATCAGTTTGAGCTTCTCTGCTTTTACCTGTTATTGCAGACACATATTTCAGACATTATTTGGATATATCAGACATAAAAACTAAAACTGTCTTATCCTTTATATGCCTGGAAATTACAACAAAACCTCTCCAGTCTTAGTAGACAAACACCTACCTTGGAACCTACACTACAACACAGCAGCATCTAAAGAGGCTTCAGATAAGAAAATTTGGACTTAGAGAGCAGTTCCCTCAAGTATCTCTTTGCACATTCTTCTAATTCCTCAACCCCAAAGACAAATTCAGGGACCAGATTCTTCTAACACCAATGCCCCCTTCCACAAATTCCTATCGCTTGCAAGGATCGCAGTGTCTGCAAACTAGACTGGTTTCTCACCAGGATGTGTTTCCTTCCAGAACTACAGCAAAGGCAACAAGTGGCCTTGAAGTCTCTTGAATGCTCTCCTAGGGAGAAGCTGCTAAGTGGTCCTCTCTGCCCAAAGGCAACGGGAAACCTCTGAGCAACTGCACCAGATGCCACCAGCTCGAACGAGCGCTTGTGTCTCCACACTGACGTGAGGAAAGGCAAGAAGAGTGCAGGAGTACAAAAACCCCTCCGTTTTCTAGACAAGCTGCAAATTTCTTTATTCTAATGGCAAAATATCGAAGTTTGGATTTCCTCCACCTAGTGGCAAGACTTACAAAAGATCTCGATTTCTTGGGTAGCTTTTCGCATTGCTAAGTTACATTTGCTTCTCCACTGATACTTGTTTGCCTACATGAATGGCTAGATAGGCAACAGGTTTTTCCACATTTGTCCATCTATTTACAAACGCCCTGATAGGCGTTATTCCTTACTCATATGTAAGTGCGCTAGTTTCTCTGCAGATATTGTTTCTATTTACAATGCCTATTAAAGTCAAAAAGCTGTGTTAAAAGAACATTAATAAGCTTGCAAAATGAAGCACTCAAAAGTGGAATTACAACTGCAATTAAAACTGGCTGTGAAACCTTAATACAACCTTCTTGGGAATATACATTATGATATTTAATTAAAAGCTCATTTCTTATTTTTTTACGAGACTACTGTCTACTGCATAGAAGGGATGCTACTCATTTACACAATAGTTATTCAATAATGTATTTCATGATGTTGAATACAGAGCATCAAACCTATTCATTCACCACTTTTCAAGCTCTGAAGACAAAATTCATTTCAAAATAGGTTTTCCTCTGGCATTCCTAATATTACTTCTGCAAACTAGACCCTGGTATCTCAAATGGCGCGCTCAGAAAATAGAGCACAATTAATATATGATCTCTTGGGAAAACATTTGTTTAAAGACACCCACCCAGAGTCACAAAGCTATACAAGAAATAGGAGACAAATCCAATTCTACAGTCAGTGCTGAAATGCCTTATCTAAGAGGCCTTGCTCTCTGGTCCTGCAAACTCGACCTTAACATCTCACGTCTTCCATGTCTATACCAATTATTCGTTCTCACTCATCAATCAAGAACCAGAGGACATCCAATAAACCTATTACAATTTGAAACAGTCTCCCGGAAGGCAAAATCTCAGTTCAAACAAGTCTAGTTTTGAAACTTTAAACTACAGGATTTTCCATAGGAAAAGGTTGAATAACCTTAGTTAACAGGTAATCTACCATCTTTCATATTATAAAGGGGTATTCTTAATCATAGCTGATTTTAAAGTGCCCCTGCCTGTAGGTCTTGCATATCAATTCAGACTATCTGGAACAATGATTCAGCAAAAGCTACCCCTCTAGTGAAGAATTAGGATTACCCTTGATCCTGTGTAGTATGATAAACGTCAGAAATACACAAATGAATAAAATAAAACTCTTAACATTATACGGTAAAGTGTGCAAGTACAGAAATATGCTATGAACCACGTACATGTCAAATTTTCTTTAAGACACATACCATATAAAGTCCTACATATGAGTTAGAATGAGTTAGAATCACAGAACTGTTTAGGCTAGGAAAGACCTTTAAGATCATCTAGTCCAACTGTTAACCTAACACTGCCAAGTCCACCACTAAACCATGTTCCAAAGCACCACATCTATACATCTTTTAAATACCTCCAGGGATGGTGACTCAAACCACCTCCCTGGGCAGCCTGTTCCAGGGCCTGACAACCCTTTCAGTAAAGAAATGTTCCCTAATATCCAATCTAAACCTCCCCTGGCACAACTTGAGGCCGTTTCCTCTTGTCCTCTCACCTGTTACTTATGAGAAGAGACCCACCCCCACCTCGCGACAACCTCCTTTCAGGGAGCTGTAGAGGGTGAGAAGGTCTACCCTCAGCCTCCTTTTCTCTAGGTAGACAACATCCACCACCTCATCCACCAAGCAGGTCACCTTGTCATAGAAGCAGATCAGGTCGCTCAAGCAGGACCTGCCTTTCATAAATCCATGCTGACTAGGCCTGATCACCTAGTTGTCCTATACATGTTGCATGATGGCACTTCCGGTCATAAATAAATAAATTCCTGCTATAAAATATCCAAGCTTAATTAGGATCTGCGTTTCTAACATTCACAGCTATGGTGATTTTTTTTAGCATTTCTAGAAAACTTGTGGCCCTCCTATGAGGATTTCTGCATATTGCATCCCACTACCATAGCTGAGAGAAACATTGAGCCTGTAACTGTTATAGTTCCAGGACCTGCTGTCATGGGGTCAACATCCACTGTACGGGAACAACTATGGGAAAACAGGGAACTCACACATTATTTCAATCTGTTTGCAACTTTAAACAAACAAAAAAACCCACCACAAACAACATCACCCCACCACACACCCCCCCCCAAAAAACAACCAACAAAACACTGCAACAGATCTACAGATTCTATAAAACACTTAACAATTTAGTCAGAACTAGAATGGTAATATACCCTTAGTGTCTGTCATGGAAGATTAGCTTCTAGGCTAAAGGATCTCTGCTAAGTTCTTGTTATCTTCAACCCCAAAAAGCCCTTGGTAAATATGAGTTTTCCTAATTAATTCACCTGACAACCCAGCTTTTACGTAGGTGTCTGTTTTCTCTAACAGAGTGCATTTTGCTGCAGATAGTGCTTTCTATTTTGTATTTCAAAAGAATACTTCATGCATTTTGATATATAACAGTGCTATTCTTAAATCAGCTGTTCTTGAAGAGCAGGAGACATATGTCAAGCTTATAAGGGAATATTTTACATTTTTATTTGATCAGCTTCCCCCTTGGATTTCTGAAATCAGAACTCCTAACATTTTTTGTTCATGCTTTTGTTGGTGTTCACATACCAGGACAGCTTGGGGAACAGTGCTCGCAGTTTGCAGGAGCTGGCCTTGGAGACAGCATCACATTACTTTTTTTTTTTTTTA
>JMFS01128423.1:0-18908 GCA_000699545.1 Podiceps cristatus | reverse complement strand
GGTGGGGCTGCACCCTCGGGAGGGGTTAGTGTCTGGCAGCAGGAAGGGCCCGAGAAGCTGGGGAGCCATCAGGGTGGGATCCCTCCCCTTCCCGGCAAGGCTCTCGGACCCCCTATGCCTACCTGCACCCCCCTTCGTTAGGGCTTGATTGTTAATGGCCAACGTCTAGTGATTCAGAGACTTACTGCAACTAGGTACGCACCGGCACAGGCGCGCGCAGAGACGACTTTCAGTCGATTAACGTGCAGCAACATAAAGGATTGGTACCAGGAAGATAACCCAAGAGGAGCCACCGAACCCGCGGCAGGTTGAAGTCCAGGTAAGTGGGAGAAGGGAACCGAGTTGCGAGACAGCGTTTCTCTGGGTTATAGTCACGTCAGCAGCATAAGGCTCCGGGGACAGCCAGTCACCAGCGGCGGGGGAGATTTCCCAGGAAGGAGAAAGGGACATGACATTTGCTCCCTCTCATTACTGCTTCAAGATTGAGGTTGTTTATATCTGTGTAACATTTTGTTAGCTGAATGAGACTCTAGGGCATTTCAGTTAAAGCTGATGAATCTAGAGAGGTCAGCAGTGTTTGTGAGACCTCCCAAGCAAAGGTCAGGAAGGACTGTCATTGGAAATGGTGCACAGAAACATCTACACAATTTGAAAATGTACGTAGGGAAGAAAAAAACATTAAAAAATCACCAGAGATCAGCTCCCCTGATAACATCTAATAGTATAGGGCTCAGCCGCAGGTTAAAAGTTTCTAGTATGGTTTCAGAGCAGCTGGTTCTTTTGTGGTATGTTGTTGGGTTTATTTCAGGCTTAAATTCTAAGGAGTCATGAGCAATACCAAGCATGTAGGAAATAGCAACTTGCCTCTCCCTTTAAAGTAATGACCTTAACTGTAATAACTATTTTTGATTTGGACTTGTTTGTGGTTACTAGACTAACGGTTTTGTTCACAGTTGCTCCTCACCACCTTTTGCTATTGCACAGTACTGTGTAAAGCGGCCCAAACTTCCGCATTTCCAAAAGCTGTAACCCCTCTCTTACTGCACTGGTGTAAAGGACAAAGCAAGGCACAGGGCAGTGGAGAATTACACTCTGAAACTATAGGCTAGTCAATGACTGGAATCTCATTCTACAAAAGAAAAATTATTTACACTTCAACATAATTTAGCCTCCACTGTCTTCTTATCGTCTCTGTTATGTTCTCCCAGCAGGGTCCCTGGAGTTGGTGGCATACTGGGCAGCGGGTTACAAGTCATCCCGGTTCACAGGGCAGTGAGCACGTAAGACAAACTCATTTGCAAGAGCAGCAGCCTGGGAGTTTGAGTGCTTGTCTGCCCTCTTTGCTGGGCTGCACCTGGAGTACCTGGCTCTGCACTGACTGCAGAATGAGAGGGTGTACAATTACAGCTCAGAAGGTGTACTCCATCAATAAATATTGTCTAACTAACTGCCTGAAACTCAGGCAGCAACACACTCATGACATAGTTTTTGGCTTTTTATGACTGGTCTCAACAGTGAGGGAGGCAGATGGAGAAGAAGGATGGAAGGGAAGAAATGCATTAAAATACAGCAACAATATAGAGATGGGAAGGAGGAAGTGTTGAAATTAATAGATGACTTTGTCACAAGTTCCTGTCACAAGATCGCCCTCGGGAAGGGGAGAGAAAAATGGACCGAAGAGTGTCCCACGTGACAAAGCCAGGTACTTTCAGGAAGTCCTGGCTGAGGGTCCCCTAGCCAGCTTTGAAAAGAGAGGATTATAACGATCAAAAGAAAAATCTTTGGGAGCATCCAAGGTGTGATTTGGATGCAATATCAATGCAAACTGCAGGTACGGAGTAGAGAAGCTTTGAAGTCTCAACTGAGACTGGAAAAAGTAGAAAGAGAAACACAAATAGGCCACCCAGATATGTTTACACAAACATAGAGTGGAAATGTCACAAACGATCCTTTCCAGAATGGGAAGTTACCCAAAATAAGGGCTAACATGATGGCAGATCTTTTCTGAGCAAGAGGAGGACTCAGGAGCTGAAAGGACTCTTCCTTATTCCCCTAACATTTTTCATACTAAGAAATTTTCTCTCTTGCCTTGCCTAATCATTGATTTATACCCAAGTGCTTCAGTTGGTCCCTGTCAGCTGTCCAATTCCATTGGGAAAGTAAATCTAGAACTGTTTATGCAATTCACTTGCAGCTTGAATTTTTTTTTTAATTTTAAATATAGGCAGTACAGGAGCCATTTGAGCTGCTTTGCGAAGTGGAAAGGAAAAATGACAGATTTTCTGACTCCTGTGCTTCTGACAACATCTCTTCTCCCTTTTTTCTGTCCCATATGCTCTCTTGTACTGTCATACAGACAAAAAGTCACTAGAGCTGGAAATTTCTTTCCTTTTCCAAATTTTGTTGAATTCTAAGGGGGAGGAAAAAATCAATGAATACGCCAAATCTTTCATAAGAAACATGAGGTCCTCTTCTCCCTTTTTTCTGTCCCATATGCTCTCTTGTACTGTCATACAGACAAAAAGTCACTAGAGCTGGAAATTTCTTTCCTTTTCCAAGTTTTGTTGAATTCTAAAGGGGAGGAAAAAATCAAACCAATGAATACGCCAAATCTTTCATAAGAAGCATGAGGTCAGTTAGAGTTATCTATGCTGCATTTCCAAGGACATACACAGTGGCAGTATGATCCCATCTCATTCCTTTCTGCTGCAGGATATATTGCTTTGAAGGAAGTGAGACTCGGGTAATTACAGATATTTAGACACCCTAAAGACAAGCTAGTTTTAAATAGTGGAGAAGTCACATTTTCAGGTCATTTAGGGAGCTGTACAAACAATAACTTTACATTCAGCATGGTCATAAGGTGGTACAAACCACATCCTCCTATTCAATAGCCCAGGAAAGTGTGGGTAGGATTTTTTGCCAAATAGTACTCTTCAGTACATTTAATGTTTGTTTGATGCAGAAATAGCACAGGGACTCTTTCTACCTGCAACATTCCACTGTATAAGCTGCAAATCTGAAGTAATCTCCTTCCCTTGTTCCCCTATTCCAACATATTTATTTCTGTCACTACATGACATACCCAGACAAACGTTCTAGCACGGGAGGTCTCCTTGCTCAAATGTATCATCTCCTGGAGTTTCATTGCTGAAACAGGCAAGAAGTTCAAATGGTATCATCAGCATTGCAGGAGATCACAGTTATAAAATGAGTTATCTTCCCTACATTACAGAAGGTATCTGTCAAAGGCCCTAAGGCAAAACGAAGTGAGTTAATGATCTAACACAGGTAAGGACAGCAGCCTCCCCAGGCCCTGGAAAAGGAAATGAAGACTGATGGGGAGCCAGACTGCTGAATGTGGCTTGAAGCACAACCAAAAGGAGTGAAATCCACGCTCCAGCACCTAGGGAGGACACCTTGCCAACAGGACTCTCTCTGTTCCGCCGAGCTGGCATCCCTCTGCCTGCAACTGCAGACAGACAGTGCAGGATCATGCTGGTTCACAGGGACATGCTGGCTCTCGGGACTGCAGGGTTGAGGTCGCTGCAGGCAAAGGCCAGCCCACACACGGCCAAGGAGGCTGCCAGGCCTTGTACCCTTATGGTACCTCCACTTAAAAACAAGCGCTACCTCCTACGTAGGCTGCTGTCATTAAGCAGTGTTAAGGTACGGGCACTTCTGAGCCTTGTGAGGGGTTTTTTTTGTGCAAGGAAATCTCCTGCTGACCAATTAGTATAGCTTGCTCGTTGCTTAGCATCATGCTGCAGGAAGAATGCAGAGCAGACCAGCATGAATATGGTCCGGCTGACTCTGGTCTTTATTGCCAGGAAGAGGCATGATGACTATCACTTCCCTCAGCAATGCATTTTCTGCTCTGGCTGTATATACATTTAAGGCATTGCTAAGTTACCTGAAATGTAAATACAAAATAATGCCTTACTAACCCAGCAAAAGACTGTCATTTCTGCTACCACTTCTCCCCTGCTCTTTTAGAGGTGTATTTCTATTTCCTCCTTTCAAACTATGTCCCACTCGTGGTGGTTTCCTTGCTCAAACCCCGTCATCATGATCTTCTCTCCCCTCACATTGGTACCACCCACTTCTTCGCAGGTTTTACTCTTTACTCACTTTATTTATTCACTGCTTTACTCAGGGAGGCTTCACAGACCACAAGACAGTCAGAATCTGATACATAGCTCCTGCTTGCAGTCACTGCACACAAATTTATGTTTTCCATTTGCACATTTGCAAGTGTGCCAAGTTGAGCACCTGGAATTTTTTCAGGCATAAACCAGTGAAGTACAGAAATACAGATATTACCCTGTCCCCAAAAGACTAAAGAGGGCTCCCTGAGAAAATGAGGATTAAGGAGTAAGAAACTGGGATTAAACTAGACATTTATCTGAAAGACAGCACTATCAGTCAGCAGTTTTCTCTTTCAGGTGGCTGTTTTGTCCAGAGGTAGCTGGGGAATTCCTTCCTTCCAGGCTGCTTTTGCCTGAAGTTCATCAAATCCAAAGGTATTAGCCAGCACCTATTGTGGACAGGCTTTGTAGCTATGGGACATCAACATGCTGTGAAATCTCCTTGCTGGTCTACTCATCTCTTTTTCTAAGGTGGTTGAACATATTACCAGGCCCAAGCTGTAACAATCTAGCCACAAAACTCAAGTAGCACAAGAGCAATTCATTAAGTACCTTATTTCCTATTTTAACAAACAAGCAGAAAAAGTAAGCTCATCCCACTCTTCCATTTCACAAGTGTTCAGGTTTTCTACAGCCTTTTTCAACATCCAAGATTAACAGTTGAAAAGACGTTTGAGTAAGACCAAGGCTTGAGTTGGCAGCGGGGTTCAGATCTTTAACCCACTAAGATGCAGATGGTATTGGTATCCTCACCTCCCATGTTCACAGAGGGCACAACAAACTGAGAGAAATATTTAAACAATCCAGCCTTAAACATCAGGAGCCTTGGAGGTTTTCTCTACTTCTGTTGAGTTGTTGTGTTTAACACAGTCCCCCTTGCTGTAGTGTCTGAGCTCTTCATTGTCTTTTATAGTGATTAAAATAATGCATCTCCAGGAGAAACAAGAAAGCGCTATTGTCCTCGGTTAGAGATAAAGAATCAAAGCAGAGAGAAAGAGAAACTGCTTGCCTGAGATCACAAAAGAAAACATCAGCAAAGAATTAGATCGAAGTCTCCTCGCTTACTATGACATCTTATTCTCTTCTTAGGCTCCACTATAGCATTTTTAAAAGTCTGTAAAATGTTGAAGTCATAAAAGAAGAAAGAGAGCTCCTTTGACATCAAAGTGCAGGGTCCAGAGTAGAGATTTTCTGAAAGAATATATAGGTATTTATTATTTTTAGCTAATACAATTATTCTTAGTATTCAAAATCATGGCTAAAGCTTCAGAAAATAGTACAATTGGAATCTTTTTAATTTGCCATTGACTGCTATGGTGTTGGGGTCCACTGAGTTTTCAATCATTTTAAGACCCAGGAACATGAGATTTCTTCTACAGTCAGAGAGTAAACCAAACACCAAAACTGGGACTCAAACAGATGAGATTTTAAGGTAAAACAAACCACAGAAATATCAGGGGCTTTATGAGTTGTCAGTGTGAACAAGCAATGCTGTAGTCAGCTTGTGTTGTCAGAGATACTGGAAAGTGAAAAATGACTCACAGGAGGGAATTTTGTATGAAGCCAGGAGGAAAAATGTTTGGCGTGTTCCTGGGGAAGTCCAGAATCAAATTTCCACTCTGCCTGTTCAATGTTAGGCTAAGGTAACTCCCCAGACTTGGTATGCCAAGGAAGGGGTATGATCTTCCAGACATGGGTTAAGCGAGGCTACCTGCATGCCAGCCAACTTTTGTCACGTCGTCACAGCCAGATGTTTTCTGAGCCAGTACAGTCACTGCAGGATTTGAGGAAGGGTTGTACCTCCTTCGGCAGGTGGGATTCTTTGGTGTGTGCATTTATCCCCATTCCTAAAGAACAGACACAAAAAATTAACAGGAGTCATCTTGAATGTTCACCTTGTGTCAAGACAGATTTGTTCATTTTCATCTCTGCCCAAGCACTTGCTGAATCCTCTGATTACACACCAAGCTAGTGATTGAGGCTAATGATTAAAATTTCCTAACACTTCGCACTGGAACACGTTGGTATTACTTCTCTAATCTTTTCACTGCTCGTGCTGGCCCTTGCTGCCCTGAACAGCTGTCTCAGGCCAAAGAGGTGCCTGGCCTGGCCCACTTCACTATGTGCTGAAAGCAAACTTGAACCAAAATGTACCCCTTCTTACAGAAGAAAATCCAAGCATTTCTCTGTGGTGGTTCTTAACCCACCCCCCCACACACACATTCTTCTACTTACAGAGCATTGGTCATGCATGACTCCAAACACAAGCCCCACAGGGTCCCCTGGCTCTCCCAAGCTATGGGGACGTGATGAAGGCTTCAGAGCTGAAGGCTGTTCCCACCACATCTCTTCTCCATGTGCACGCTCCAAGAGACCCCACTGCTTTGGATTTGAAGGTATTTTGCAAGACCAGCCTTAGCACAGCTGCTAACAATTCCCGTTTTGTCCCCAAGCTTGTTGATCTTTAAGAAAGGTCTCTTTGCCAGGTAATCATTATTCCCCATCATTGGAGGGCCTCTGTGTGTTCCTAATGTCCATTTCAAGAGAATTTGCCCTTATTTCCAGAGCTGGCTGGGGCTATTGTTTCCTTTGGTTTAGAAGAGAAGCCCCCAACAGCATTAGATCTTTGACATAAAGAAATTCCAGGCATCATTTAAAATGAAATCTTGAGCTGCTTAGTCCGTTCTTCGCTACTTAGTTCCCCCCAGTTCTGTATGGTTTTCCCTTTCTAAACTAAGAGTGACAGAACCATGTTCCGGGGCACATCAACTAAATCAACCTCACCTGCTCACTCAAGGGTTTTGTCTACAGCCATCTCCTCTAAGTTGTTAATATTAGTTACAGAAACAACATTTTAAGTAGTATCACCCTCTGTTGGTGCATTGGCTGCTCAGTTAAACAGATCTTTTGATTGTCACAGCCATGGCCTATGATTGCTTATGGTTTTCAGTGTTGCTGACTGAGAAATTAAAATTTCCTGTGATACGAATCTCAGTAGTATTTCTCTCTCTAGTAGCATTAAATAATTCTTTGTTCATATCCAGATTCAGCTCCCCAGTCTATCACAGAAGGGCTGCCTTTGACATCCTTTCCTAGAATGATTTTGATCATAGCTAATCTGCTTTATCCAAATTATCACTCTTTTTTTATCATTTCTTAACATCTTTAAAATAGTGTTCTACTCCTCCACTGCCTTTAAACTGTTATTTCTATCATTTCTGTACAGCACATTTCCAACATGATTGCTCCTTGTCATGTAATAATCGCTGCTGCTATTCCACCTCGATGCAGTCAGCGTCATACTCAGTTTTGTGCCCTGCACAGCACCTGCAACACGCTTGCCTGATGTAAATACACAAGCACGTCTGTTGTCTCCTATTCATAGATTCATAGATTCATAGAAAGGTCTGGGTTGGAAGGGACCCCAAGGATCATAGAGTTCCAACCCCCCTGCCACAGGCAGGGACACCAACCTCCAGGCCTGGACCTACACGAGGTTGCCCAGGGCCCCATCCAACCTGGCCTTGAACACCTCCAGGCATGGGGCATCCACCACCTCTCTGGGCAGCCTGTTCCAGCACCTCACCACCCTCTCTGTAAAAAACTCCCCCCTAATATCTAATTTAATTCTTCCCTCCTTCAGCTATTGATATCTAATTTAAATCTTCCCTCCTTCAGCTATTGGCCACATACTTTCTAGCCATGTAAAAGTAAATCATTTCACTATTGATATTGCCAACTTGACTACAGTTGGCAGCAGTATCACTCCTTTTTTCAGCCTCAACACCCTGTCCCAGGTCCTTCCTCAGGGCTACAGTCCATGATCCTCCTACTCACTAGTGACAACCTAACCAGTTTTTCCTCAGCTGGGGTTATTCATGCTTGTAGATGTGCCCTTTTGAGGGCAAGTGGGAACCTCTGGGGTCTTCTCCCTACTGTCCTTCATCCTGGCCACATGCTGTTGCAGCCTCTGCTTTGGGTCAGTTTGTTTGGGCACCTTTAGCTGGGCAAAAAGAGTAACATACATAACCGTGAAGTGTAAAGCAATTATTTATCAGCTAGCACGCATAAAAGATGGCTAGGATCTTTTTGAACTGCTAGGCTAAGCACTACTGCACTCACGACCCTGATAAGGCATCTGTGGGCCTTTGCTGGCCGGGGAGAGGCAGGCAGAAGGGGCAGCAGCATCCCCCACGTCTCCCTGGGACAGATCCACAGAGCTGCTGGGGTGTCCTCTCCCACCAGCTCTGTGACACTGGTGGCATCGACCACCCCACCAAATGGCCCAGCGTGTCCTGGCTGTGCAACTAGCCCGACCAGCCTTTTGCTTAGGTTTGGTTTTCCTTTTAGGATTTAATACTGCTCCATACTGATGTAGCTCCTGCTTAAAGCCCTGAGCTACTAACAGTCCTCTGACTTTTGCCTCTCTTTTTGAGGAGTGAGCTGCTTTGCTCATCTTCTTTGCCACTTACTTCTATTACTACTCATTGTTTTCTCCTCACAAGGAAACAAACCTTCAGCTCCACCACAGTAATCCCTCCTTCTCTCAGCACCTAACTTCCAGGTGCTGTGATGAAGAAGGTCCACATCACCTCTTTTCCACCATGTCATCACTTCTCCATTGGCATTTTGCCACACTGCCCCTACCTGCATGTCCGGCCCACAGGGTTTCTGTCCCACTACTCATAGCTGGAGACAATTCACACATGAAAAGCTTCCAGTATACACATCCTACACTTTCTGCCTCCAGTCTTTAATATCTCTGGAAGCTTCTTCATTTCCTCCATTGCTCACTCAGGTGAATTTACTGTCCTCTATTCTGGGGCGTCCCTTTAAGAAAACAACAGCCAAAGCATCAGAACACCTCACCCCACCCTATTTGCCTTTTTATTGCTTTGTTTTTATTTCAGGCCGCTTTACTTCTTCAGGAGGCACATATGTAAATTACCAAGAAGTGGGTTTCAGCCACCAGCATAAGTATTTTTTCACAGAACATAATTAAATTTGTGGAACTAATTGCTGCAGTTTATTTTAGAGATTAAAAACAACAAAAAAGGGAGGGTTAAAAGGGATTGAAGTCATTATGGAGGGCAGGTTTATCAGTGGCTATTGAGAAATGCTTCAAATGCAACCTCCATCCCACAAAGTCCTACACCCTTGACTGTAAAAAGCTGGGCAAGGTGTTCGAAGATAACTGTGCTTTCTATGTTTTTTCTCTTCTCTGCAGCTGGCCACTGTTCAAGACAGGATATAGCATTGAAGTTAGCCCTTCTTTAAGCAAGGATTTGGCCCAGATTACTTCCAGAGGTCCTTTCCAACCTAAATTATTCCTGGACTTTATTTATATTTTCTCTAACCCAATGTGGATGTTGAGTATTTTTCTTACCTGCAGCAATAGCCTCCCAAATAACTCAGTAATAAGTTATTTGTGATTAAAGATGAGTAGCTACTTCTGAATGCTCAGCTATAAGGATCTAGCCTACTCCGTACACACATACCCAAGCACTCTCTCTAAACCACAAACTGCAACTAAAGCAGAAAGTATGAAATTCAGCCAAAAAAACCCACTAAGGTAAAGATGGATTACTCCCATCAGAGATGAAAGCAAAGCAAGGAAAGCCAAAATAGTAACTCAGGACAGTCACTTTCTGCCACTCTTACCAAGACACTGGAACAGAGTTTGCTCATGGGTTTCAGATGGCAGATAACATACATATACAAAAAAATAAACTAAATCAGAACACTTTCTGCCTCTCCATTTCTTGGCTGTTATACTGCAACAAACAAATAACATTTTTTGTCAAAACAGAAATGTGGGGCTCACAAAAAGGGGCTGAATCACAAGTCCTGTGGACAGATACTGTCCTATGTATTGACAAGATTGCAAGGACAGGTACGTTTCTTCAGTCTAGCACTAGCTACACGGCAGGGAAATGTTGTAGATTCCTCCATACCCATTCACTATCTGCCTCTGCAAAGACCCTTCACAAAGATGCCAGTATAGAAGCTGTTTTCTACGGCATGGACACCAATCCACTAGGAATGTACAGCTCATTTGGCACAGGCCAGCCATGCCAGCAGAGAGGAACAGTCTGTAATCCTTCTTAAATAAATTGAGGTGAAACTTGTATAGAATCACCTAGTATTTATCCTTGAAATAAAAATGCCCTTGTCTAGTATTGCAATTCTGAATCACTCTGTAAAGTATTGTAGAAAGTTAGAACAGTCCAGAGCCATCTCCAGGATGTCACTTCTCCTGTATTCCTAAAAGAGGGACGGATTTCACAATGTCTGGGCTAGCGTGTTTCACAGCTGACTCCTTATTCAAATTATAAGGCAGCATAGAAGCGTTCGAGTATTGGTTCAGAGCAAATTCAATCAAATTCCACCAGGGCTGAGCTTTAAATCAATGACACTAAAACTGGAAGGGCAAAAAAATTGCCTGCCCATCAGATAGTGTCTGTAAAATGTTTGCTGAGTGTAAACTCCAGAGCTGGGACTGGTCCTGACATCGTATCTAGTAGATGTATTCTAAGCATTTGACTTTTTGCCTTTTTTTTTTTTTTTTTTTTTTTTTTGCAGATCTGCTAATCCTCAACTTGCACTTAAGCACAATGGCTTTTTAAATGCAAGCTGTTGTGTGATAACAGTAGATATTCTATGCCAGTTTTGGTGTTTTTTTTTTTTTTTATATATATAACTACTGAATAAGTCAAATGAGACTCATGCATTTGCAAATAATTGTACAGATTGCCATTACATCATTCTCTGTGGTATTTCAGCGTTTGTGAAGAAAACATTAGGCTTAGCTGGCAACGCCTGCATGCAGCCATGGCTCCTATGTTTTCTTGCCGAGCAATCCAGGGTTAGCAGGTCACCAGAAGAATCAATCTGTAATGGTTTTTTTCCTAGATGGAAAGGCACATAACCGGAGTATACTCAATATATGGCCCCATCTTTTTCATGCATATCCTTTGTGTAATCGTTAAGAGAGATCTTCAATACACGAGCACTGCAAATCGCCATTTTTCAGTGCCTACTTGGAGCTGATGCTCAAGTTCTTTCTTGCATATAAAACAGATTAAAAAAAAAAAAATCACACTGCAGGAAGAGCTTGTTTAACAAAAGCTATGTTTATCTCATCAGCCGTGGAGCTCAGCGGGAGTGGTTTGACAGAGCACAGCATGGGTTGTGGGGATTTTATTTTGGGCTAATCACTGTCTGATCCTGTGAACTGAATGCCCGTTAGCAGCTGGAGAGCATTAGGTGTACCCCCGGGGTGCGTGTTCTGCTTTAGCTCCATCAGAAGAGATGCAGTATTTGCTGTGTGCTCCAAGGCTGCTTGACGACATGAACCCAGCACGGACCACGGGGAGTTTCTTTTCAAAAGCACATTCCTGACCCGGGCTAACACTAATGCGAATGCATTTGCCAACAGACGACTACAGAAAACAACAGCTACAGAAAAATCTCAAGGATAGAACACAAACGTCAGCTTAAGTGTGATCAAGCCTCTTGATACCAAAGCGGTTGGTACATACAGAGCTCGAGTTGCTTTTGGCTTATTTGACAAGCCATATTTGAAACATGATTTTCTAAGAATACTCTGTAGAGGGATGATGACAGCTGCAGCTGAGAGCTAAAGAATGTTTTGTATTTAGCAAAACATTTCCTCTGTGCCTTAGCATCTTCTTTAGTCTTTCCTTTTCCCTCCTCTGTACCCTACTCCTAGCTGTTTCCAACATCAGAATGAACTCCAGTGAAGGCAATAATACCAACAGTTCCAACAGACTGCTGCAGCTGGTCATAGACGGGCAGTAATGACCACCAGGGACTAAATTTTTTTCTGCCTTACACCAGACTGATACCAGGACTGGGAATACTCACAGGAAAGGGGAAGAAAAAATTCCTTTAGTCTGAGATGTACTTTACAGTCACAGTCAGATGGGATTTCCATTTGTGTATCAGCAATTCAGATTCCTTTTCCTAAAGAAAGAAATTATATGCAAACAGTATTCTAATAGAAGACAAAGACTGGGAGTTTGAGTGCACAAAAGAAAGACTTATTTCAGGTTACAGTTTCCACAGCAACTTTTTATTTTATCCCTCATATGTCTGTCTGTCTAATAAGGTCTTTCACAACATTTATATATACTGAGATGTTCTGTTGATGAGAAATTCTTAAGAAATTAATTTCTCAAGGAAAAAACACATAACTTTTTCTGTATATATTCACAGCTTCACAAACACACAAAAGTACATACGCATAAAAATGTTTGCATATATGTGTACATTTTTATGTTTGCTATATATAGCACCATGAAATAGGCGACCACTGTTGATTACACAGGAATAACAGTGATAAAGAATGTGATAGTAGGTGCAGCTGGTAGAGATTCAGACCTGGAGGCAAGCAGTGTTCAGGAAGATATCATAGCTCTGCCAGCACTAACGTGCCTGATTAAGGAGGCAACCCTAACAATGTATTAACTGCTGCTGCTTGATTCTAATCTTCCTGATTTGAATATTGCAAGCAAGTTGAAGATAAAGGCAAGCAGCCAGGCCAGAACTTTTCAGTAGTTGGCTCACTCATCTGTTTTTCCACCCAACACTCCTCTCTCACACAAGAGATGAAGTGAGTACAAGCAAGACATTTTTGTACTAAGCACATTGTTCTTCACGTGGCTGCTTGTTTTGCACAGAAGAGGGGATTGTATACTTCAGAAATGATAAATATAACATTGAAAGCACTTTAGAGGTTTTGTCTGTGGGTTTTCATATGCACGAATGGAAATCTAAAATATAAGCACAGCTAGATACGAATGCTACTCTATGGCATATAAACTCCCTTGGACTTTGACAGCAGTCAGACAAAAATCAATGCAAGAAGTACTTATCTTTGTTTGCTCAGCAGTATTTATTGTCATCTGAGAGAACAAAATGAGTGGAAATTAAATTTTCAGAGCTCAGTACAGAGTGATAAGATTAAAGTCAGAAGATCTGGAGATGTATCATCAGCATAAAATGCCTAGTAGTGTAGAGCCTATGTTTACAGCATCCTATTCCATATTGTAGCTCTGCTAGCGAATAAAACTTGTGTTATGGGTTGACCTTGGCTGGCCACCAGCTGTCCACCCAGATGCTCTCTCACTCCCACTCCTCAGCAGGACACGGGGAGAAAATATGATGAAAAAGCTGATGGGTCAAGATAAGGACATGGAGATCACTCACCAGTTACTGTCACAGGCAAAACAGACTTCACTTGAGGAAAATAATTTAATTTATTGCCATTTATTAACAGAGTAGGATAGTGAGAAATAAAAAACAAAATTAAAAATATCTCCCCCCACCCCCTCTTCTTCCTAGGTTTACCTCCTCCTCCCCACCCCCTATTAGTGCAGGGAATGGGGGTCGGGGTCAGTTCATAACAACACTTTGCCTCTGCCATTCCTTCCTCACACTATACCCCTGCTCCACTGTAGGTCCTTCCCATGGGACACAGTCCCTCATGAACTGCTCCAGCCTGAGATCTTTCCATGCGGTTCAGTCCTTCAGGAACAGAGTGCTCCAGCACGAGTTCCCCACAGACCACAGGTCCTGCCAGAAGACCTGTCCCTGCCTGGGCTCCCCTCCATGGCCACAGCTCCTGCCAGGAGTGGGGTCCTCCACAGGCTGCAGGGTGGATATCTGCTCTGCCATGGTCCTCCATGGGCTGCAGGGACACAACCTACTTCATCGTAGTCTTCTCCATGGGCTGCAGAATGGAGAATCTCTGCTCTAGCACCTGGAGCACTTCCTCTCCCTCCTTCTTCACTGACCTTGGTGCCTACAGGGTTGTTTATCTCACATTTTTCTGACTCCTCTTCCTCATCACAGCTGTGCTGTGTTTTTTACCCTTTCTTAAGTATGTTATCACAGAGGCTCCACCAGCATCACTGATGGGTTCAGCTTTGGCCAGCGGTGGGTTCGTCTTGGAGCCAACTGGAACTGCCTCTGACCAAAATGGGGCAGCCCCTGGTTTCTTCTCAGAAGAGAGAAGCTCCCCTGCTAAAAAAACCTTGCTACATAAACCCAATACACCTTGTCATTCTTCTAAGATTTGTTTCTTTTTTAAAAGTTTCAGTAATAAGTAAAAGTTGAAAATTTTTTGAAGCCCAAGTATTGTCCTATTCTGACCTCAAAACCAAAATGGAAGTCTTGCTTGGCTGATGTGTTACAGAAACACATTCAGTTAAAGCAAGGACAAGGTGTGTCTGCGTGGCAACTTAACACACTTGGAAAAATGCTCAGTTACAAGGGAAAAAAATCAAAACCCAAAAAACAATTTAAAAAACCTAAACAAAACAAAAACACCAAAAAAAAGCCCAACTGGCTGTGACTAGAAGGGCACTGCACAAACCTAAACCTGCAGACGCTGCTAATCCTGTCCTGCAGTGCATCCTATCCCACCCAGGAATGCACCAGCGGAACATGCACCTGTGTGCAACACTGACCAGTCAAAGACAAAGCACTTTGCAACAGCAAAGTCCTTACTTCAGAAGTCAATGTTCAAGCAAAGGGCCACTGACTTCCCACAAGAGTTGTACCTTCAGACGACGTCTCCCAAGTTGCTGAATCTTGCTTGCAAGGCATAACAGTCTCTTACAATAGTCTTCTCCCGTATACAAAACACCAGCTCTAAGGCCTGGCAACCCTGTGCTGGAATGAACCCTTAGTCAGTTTGGGATCTAGAAACACTGGCACTAGTCAGAGAGTCACTGAAGAGCTGAGGCTGGAAGGTACCTCTTGAGACCATCTAGTCCAACCCCCTGCTCAGGCAGGGTCAGCTAGAGCAGGTTGCTGAGGGTTGTGCCCTGCCTAATTTTGAATATCTCTATGGAGACAGACTCCACAACATCCTGTAGGATGCTACAGGTGGTCCAACAGCAATAAAAGTCTACTGTCTGTCTCATCGGTTGGCACGAAACACTGCAGAACAGAACCACGCTCCCTTGCCCATCCTGAACATACACTGATGCCCTCTGCCATAAGCCATCAGCTGTCCCTCTCTGTCTTGTGCAATAAACCTATTTCTGCAAAGCGTGTTGCTGGACTTCTTACAGTAACTAAGTTTCTGGAATTGCTCCAGTATTGGGTGATTCTTGAAGCATCATTTGGTAATTGACAGAATTATCGTCTGGAAAAGCAAAGAGTGATTCTACTTTTGTGTTTTACTTGTTGTCCTAAGGTGCAGATAGTAGGATCTACTTAGCAGAAGGTTTTGTAGCATTTAAACATAAGAAAGAATGTATGAAATATCAGCTGCTCCTGGTATAATGTTAATGTAAACTTATTAAAAAAAAAAAAAAAAAAAAAAAAAAACAAGAGGAGAAACTCAAAATCCACCATGAAGCTAAACCAAAATCCTTCTGAGAACAAGTTCAATTTTGTGTTGGAGCACAGCATTCATATGGACATATCTGCCTTAAATTCAGAGAAGACAGATACTATGTTAGCATGACTGTGCCAGCCTAGGATTCAGTGTAAAACCCTGAATTCATTGAGGGCTGGTAATTCTAGCTAACTCAGGAGGAGGTTGATCAGCCCACTTTTGGAGAGCCATGGAGATACACTCCAAATTGAGCTAGGCCTGTAGCTGTTCTGTAGCACTACACCCCATCTAGGCAGTTCCTAAATTCTTAGTTTATCCACAAGCAAGATGCTTTTGCTTTGAGAGGGGGCCTGGGGACATTTCTTTTTCAAAGAGAAGACAGAGGGGTGGGAAGGTTTGCCTGGCAGAATACAGCAATTAACAAACTTGAAAAGTTCTTGCAGAAGCTTCCTGGGGTAAGAGAGGAGAAAGATGCAGAGGTTCGGGTACAACCTCTGCCAACTGTAAGGCAAATTACCAGCCAGGCTCCCATGAAAGCTGCTTGGGCTTTTCAAGAGCTTTGTCACCAAAGATACCAGCTGCAGCCGACAACGAGACTCAGGTCAGATATCCCAAGGAGATCCTGATGAGAGGAATCATCTATTGCATCCCTTCTCAAGCAGCAAGAGATTATTCCTTATCTCTGTCTGTTCCAGAGCTTGTACGCCAGGCATCAGATTGAATATTGTCAAGGCATGGGAGCCTGGCTCAGTGCTAGAGAAACAACGCAAGCCTTCACAGAAAAATGAAAGACCAGGAGTCAAAAGAGAGGCCAATGCAGACTATCCCCAGTCTGAAGAAGGAAGTCCAAGAGGCTTCTCTGGGTACTGTGTGCTAAACCCTGTGCAGATTGATTTGATATAGTCAAAACCACAAGAAAATACATGGGAAACCCAGAAGCAGATGTAGTGATAGCTTGATAACGACAAGAGACAGAATCTGGAGGAAGTGGAGCAAAACACCTCCTTATGCTATTTGTTTCTACTCTTCTTGGGGGAAAGTTACACTTTTGCAAACGCACAAAGAGTCTGTGGTTTGTAATACCATTTTTGTCTTTCTCTGTAAATATTATTGCTTATTAATCAGGTAAAATAGCATCTATTTTCTACGGTGGAGCTCAGTTCACAATTGCTTGGTTATATGGAGTGTTATTAACAATGTATGAATCAGATACAGGTATAGGCTCGTTCAGAGAAAGCATGACATTGTATCAGAGATCTTTTGTTATTGTGTCTGAACTAAGTAAAATCACTGGTAACCAAGATTGTCTGAAAAACCTGATAAATACCTGCCTAATTTCTTTGAACTGGTTACCTGTGATGGGTACAAATCAGCACGGAAACTCTAGAGGATAAAAATAAACTCATTATGATGTTTTTGCATAATAATGCAAGACAGATGTCACCAAAGGACAAATAAAATGCTGCATATTATGCATTTGGATTTGGTAGGTGAGCTTAGATTTGCAGAAGCTGAAGCACAGGAGTGGTTTATAGTCAAGAGCAATTAATTTTCTATTATGTATTGGCCAAAAAAAAAAAAAAAAAAAAAATCAAGGAGACATGTAGTAAGTCTGTCTCTAAGGGGAAGTCCAGTGAATGGCACTAGAAAATTCCAAAATAAGTCACAATTTGAAGCCTATTTTTTTCCTCCCTCAAAAAAAAAAAAAAAAATCCGTTGAGATGATCTGGCACCTATTAAAACATCTGAATGGAGAATGCAATTGTATTTGATGCCAAAAAGAGAAGGAAAGAAATTTAGAGAAGATAAAAATCAATAAACTGAGAAAACTAGTGCATGAGAGCATTGGAAAGACAACTTCAAGGAAATAAAGAGGATAAAAAGGTGAGTAATGCCTTAAAGAAACACCATTAAGAGCACAAACACAACTATTCCAGGACAGAGAAGTCATACAAAATGCAGTAGAAGTCCCACTTGCTTAAATCATGAGCTCTTCACTGTCTTCAGCACATGAAAGATGCATACAGATTATGGACAAGTCAAATAGATGAGGACACGTTAATGTTAACAAAAAAGAAAACTTCACGAAGATATCAAAACCAGGGATACAGTATTCCACAGGAGGTTTAGTTATTACAGGAGAACCAAGTATTATTTTGTCATCAGAAAAGAAAAACTATGGCAAATGATGCCAAAAAGGCCAGACCAAAAAATACAGCTGCAAGAAATACTAACTTAGGAAACCAAGGTTTTCAGTGAACTGGCAAACATCCTTAGGACATTTACCCGATTTCCAAATTCTGCAGGAAAATGATTTATCTTTTTCATTTCAATCTTGGTATTGAAAATTAGGATTTTAACAAATCCTGTTCATAATCTGAAGTTACATTCCCATTTATGGGGTTCTAAATATAACTTTTTGTCAACTACTGTTTTTCCCATATTCACTGAACAGAATGAGAGTAAAAGAACTGTACAGCAGCACCGCAATACCTGCTATTACCAACAGATACATTGCTCATAGATTAATCAAAAAGCAGACATCATCACTATGGCCGAGAGTGCCCTATATACATGAGTGAAAGTCCATGCAATAAGCAGGAGATTTTTCGTCTATAATCACATCTAGTGCTAAAAAGCACAACTGACATTCAATCATCTGTGCATTTGACTAAATAGTCAGTCTGAAACAGCAGTAGCAAGGCAGAGCTGTTGCAACAGCCCGGAGGCAGGTGGTCTCCAGGCTCGGTAGTTCTGGAGACTGATGAAGAGAAGAGAGGTATCCATCACCCGATACATTCAGAGTTATTCAGCACATCAGCAAGTGCTTGCTGACCAGCTGGAACAGGCCAGAGAAAGCAACAGGACTGTTCTTGAGGAGCAAACTACTGTGCAGAGAGTTATGCAGAAGGGACAGACTGAACGCGTATAGCTTGGTCTCTCCCCATCCCTTGTTAACCAGACTTGCATGCATCATGTGAAAAAAAATCATAAAAAATGCACCTTGTGCTCAATTTTGTCAGCATTTTCTCAAGAAAGGTAATTTCTAAAGTATAATTGCCGCTTGCTCATCCACAGGTTACACCCTGTAGAGGCCTAGTTTTGCAACTATAAAATCATATCCTCACAGCCTTTTTTTCCCTGGTCAGACTGTGCAAGCAGCTTGCTCCAACACCCATCTCCTTTTAGTAGCTCTCTCACAACAATTATTCAATAAGCAGTCAGCATTTCCCTAGCCGTTTTGACAAGGCCACAGAAGAATATGTGGAAGTTTGCAGCCTAGAACATTTGCCTTGCTTAAATTTGCTTTCAGCGCAAATAAGATCGGTATAAGCTCACAAAAAGTGTTCTTGCAATTAAGGAAAAAAGGCATGGTAAATATAAAAAAT
>KL287225.1:9748-20698 GCA_000699545.1 Podiceps cristatus | reverse complement strand
CCCACTCCCTTTTGTGCCTGGCACCTCCCCAGCCACTCCTCCCCAGGCCTGTAGCATTGCTGGGGGTTGTTGTGGCCCAGGTGCAGAACCCAGCACTTGGCCCTGTTGAAGCTTGTACAATTGGCCTCAACCCATCGATCCAGCCTGTCCAGGTCCCTCTGAAGCACCTTCCTACCCTCAAGCAGATCAACACTCCCACCTGACTTGGTGTCATCTGCAAACTTACTGAGGGTGCACTCAATCCCCTCATCCAGATCATCAATAAAGACATTAAACAGGAGTGGCCCCAACCCTGAGCCCGGGGGAACTCCCCTTGCGTCCGCCCCCCAGTTGGATTTGACTCCATTCACCACCACTCTCTGGGCCCGGCCATCCAGCCAGTGTTTGATCCAGGAGAGCGTACACCCGTCCAAGCCCTGGGCAACTAGGTTTTTTATGAGAATGCTGTGGGGACCAGTATCAAAGGCTTTATTGAAGTCCAGGTAAATAACATCCACAGCCTTTCCCTCATCCACCCAGCGGGCCAATGTTCTCACTTAAACTGTATTTTTTCTCACCTTTTAAACAAGAAGGGTATCATTGCTTTTAACAGGCATCTAAGAGAAAAATAGCCAACATCTGCACTTATTTTTTCTTAAGGACCACATTGAAACAAGGTAACTGCACTAAAATTGTATTCTACGAAAAAACTGTTTTATTTTAAAAAAAAGGCAGATGTTATTGGAACATTTCTCTGTGGAAAAGTTCCTCCTGTTTCCGAATGGCTGCTGTTAAACATTTCTGCAGGCATATGGTTAGACGCATCCAAACACCTACATTCAGTTTCAAAAACTGCTAATACTTCAAACTGCCAGCATAAACAGCTTTCCATGACCCCCACCCGCCTTTATAAATGTACAGTTCTTCTGCTGGCAAATATATAGTACCTGAAAATATATTGCAAACTGAAATGATACCACCTGCTTAACTTAGCCCCGTGCATTAAGGCTATATTTGCTACTACTTCTAATACATGCCCCTGTGAGAAGTATGTTTTTAAAATATATCCTTTTATGTCTACAGTTTTTACAGACATGTCACTGCAAACAAGTACAGACAAATATTGTGACACTTGAGTTCTTCATTAGAACAAATACTGGTCTATACAGTTTTTCTTTTGTGTACAGAGAGTAAAGCATCAGATAGCTTCAGAAAGTCAATTAAAAAGAGAGACAGTGCATCTTAATCACAGGGCTTTTCCTATCTATTTTTTCCAGTAGTTACTTAAAACCACTAACTTGAAATCAGTCACACGCTGTCTTCAGAAGTTCACTCAATCAAAGGGCCAAGCTCTGAGTAATCAAAGATCTTAAATCACTGAAGCTCCCAACATCAGCCACAGGAGGATTAAAAATCCAGTAGCCAGAACTCAATTCTTCGATCTAGCGAGCACCAGAGCATTATGAGAAGTCCCTAAAGCCCTAGATCACAGCCCAGCCTTTGCCTACTGTGGAGCTAAGTGGAAACCGTCTTTAATTCCTTAGGAGATCCTATCTAGCCAGATGAAAATAGATATTGGCCTCTGTGTGTAGGATGATTAGAAGAATGGAAGAGGATTAAACAAGATGCAAGGGGAAAGGCTCAGAGTGGCTCATTTACATGGTATTACTGCTGACAGATAGGTGTTAACAGAACAGAGCAACCTAAAGGCAAAACTGTATCTGAATTAAAGCTGCATTTATTTACTCAAGTTATAAAGGGATTAAGTTCTGTTTATTTTACCACAACCAGCACTGTTTTATCTATTAAGCACTTTGATGCTTACTCAATTGTTCTGTGTCATGCATTGCACAGCTGTTTGAGGATGTGTTTATCTTCATTTAAAACAGAAGCTTTTAAACGTTTCAAACATAAAATATAGATGCTAATGGCAAGTTAAACATTCACGGCTGTCTTCTTGTCTCCCAAAATGGAGACATTTTAAAAACAGACAATGGGAAAAGTAAAAAGCACACTTACAAGTACTCTGTAGATGGCTGACAGGAAGAACCAAGTACAGGAGAGTATGTGTCACATACACACATGTGAACACAAAGGCATTGTATTTCTATTAATTTCTAATTATTCAAAAAGCATTAATTAGGCAGAAAAATGATTTAGCAAAAATTCCATTCAAGCCAAACCATCAGTCTTTCTGGGAATCACTGAGTTTTCTCAAAAGCCAGTTTAACATCTCGTAAAGTAGCTACCTTTTAACTCTGAGTGGAGCCGTTGTAAGAGCTGGTCCTAGGTGACTCGGGTCTCAGGGGACTACAGAAACTTTCTCTGCTCTGCCAGCGACACCAGAAAATCAGTTATTTGTAAGACCCAGTCTCAGTGCTGCTTGACTGCTCTTATACCCTTAGCTGCCTCATTTACCATCCCAAGTTTGCACATGATCCTTACTATCTTCTGGGAACTGAAAAGCTAACCGTAGCACTTAGCTCGCCCTTCCCTGCTTGTGCTCCAGCAGGCCTACTGTCCTTCTCCTCTCTTCTTCCTTTCCTGCTCATTGCAATAATGCCACTTTGCAAATGTTTGTGCCATAGCCCAAAGCTAGCCCCAACCCGCTTTGCATGAAGTATGGTGAGAGTGGTGAGAAAAGAGGAGGGGATGAAGACAGGAAGAGGCATAGAGAATCTTTCAGAGTTTCATTTTTCAGTCCCATACAGAACTACCACTGCTCACTGCTGTTACGGGTTTGCCTATGTTCATACTCTCCACAAGGAAATATTTACAAAGCCATCAGGACTCACTTAAGTGCAATCACACTCTTATTAATCCGGTCAGTAACATCAAGAGTTTTGTCTTCTGATGCTACATTTTTCTGGTCCCATCTGGGACGCAACTGATGCGCTAAGAGGCTGTGGGAATGGGCTTCTGCATGTTTCTTTTCAGCAGAAAAAAAAAAAAAAAAAAAAAAAAAAAAAAAAAAAAAAAAGCAGGTAAAAGACAATGGAAAATAACTTCTGTCCCAAATTGCACAAGAAACAGTAACATCTTTCTACAATCTGAATACTCAGCTTCCTGCAAAACCACAGCTTGTAAAGCTTGCCATTGTACCCTAGACCTATTATAAGAGGCCCATTCCAGATGAAATGGAGGTAAAGCTAAGTACTTGGTAGGAAAAGCTTCTGTGTATTGCTGGGAAAGGCTGTGCTGCTTTTGTTATTAAGGTGTCTCATTCTTCTTTGTGGAAGGCTTATTATTTATAGAAGCTACCTGTGGCATGATGGCCAGTAAAATCTGTGAACTTATGAAGCCAAGCCTCATTCCCCAGAAAGGTTATCATCAAATGGGCAAAAAACCCAAACAGACAAGCAAGCAAGCAAGCAAACAACTCCCCCCCCCAAAAAAAACAAAAAAAAACAAAAAAAAACAGAAAAATGAATTGAAGACGTAAGTAATAGATTCAGTCCTGCCTTGAGAAAGCATCTGGGAGCCTTCATGACATGTAAGGCAAGTAACCCCTGTAGGTATAAGGGTCTAGCAGCATGCCTGTAGCTGGATTCCGATCTCCATGTTCATCACAATTAGGTCCTCCTTCCCGTCACATGAGCCATCCCTGGCTCTCTCAACATGCTCCTCAACCATCCCGAGCACTTTTTGCAGTAATGTTCTCGACCCTGCCTGCTGTTGAAGCATGACCTACTTACAGTTGATTTTGAAAGACAGTGTGACCCTGACATCGCAGAAGATTTTTTTCTCGGTAGTGCAGTTCCTTGTATTCTCCTACAAGATCAGACTCTGCCATTAATACTTCAGATGTGAATACTGGCCCTGTTACATCAGGTATACTATTATGCACAAAGGAAACAAGATTGAAGTAAACAAGATTTCCAGGCATTAAATAATAATAAAAGAACCCAAAGACTTTAACTAGCCTTTTTATAGAGCTTCAATGCCTCTTAAAATAAATAGGTCAGTGTTGATAGCACGACCAGGCTCTGATTTTATCCTTCTATATTTTCAGAACGCTTTCCAACATCCAGGCACAAAATGAAAAACCACAGGCCTATCTGTTCATGCTTCTCTAGCCTTAGTATTGGTATTAATGCCAACAAAATTAGTAATTTGACAATTAGTTTTCCACTTACCTGAAAAGACATGAAAGGTAGAAAGAAAGTAGTTTAAATAGATTATAATGTGGCTGTGACAAGTCAGGTTCCTGTCATGTTATAGCCTTCCAACTTTAACATTTTCATGTCTGCTTGGCAGGTTATTAAAATAAATGAGGGTGTGTTGGACTGCTGTTGCACATTTCTCTAATGGGAGTTCAGGAATTTGCAAGCCGCTACTGTAAATTGACCGATCGTGAAGTCTGAAAGAAGTTGGCTAAAGTGGACAATTAGGAGCATTTCTCCACAGCTGAGTGAAATATTCCTTGTTATTTTAATAATTCAGGCACAGGCTAATTTTCGGAGGCTGAGTTTGTCAAGATAATGTGCCTTGTGCTTGTCTGCTTGTCATTTTTAACTCAATCCCACATGTTACAGGTGCAGTCTAGCTTACAAAACAGGCAAATCACTCACAGTGGAATTTGCATATGGAATATAGATATATTGTACTAAGGAAAAACAGTCCAAGAAGTCAACAGATAGCTGTGATAGGAATGCACATGATGGTAAAAACTTTTGATGTTTGATAGCTGTTGTATCCCTCTTTATGCTGATATAATTAAAGGTGTTATTTGGCACTACGCATACACAAATATGTATAATGTAAGCATCATGTAGATTTCTTCATAAAGAGAGATGGTAAGGCCACAGGAATCCCATGTGGCATGCAGAGGTTCTGAGTAGACTCAGTTACCTTTTTCAACTTAAAACATCTCAATGTCAAAAAATGTGGAACATGCAGGGAATTGTTGCTTCCTTCAACTGAGAGGGTGAAGCCTCCTTTATAACAGATGAAGCAGCTTCCATACACATTATTACACCCAGCTTCTGAAGGCAAAGGCTACACTGCTGAGCCAGGATTTTGAAACCTCAGATTTTCTTTTCTCCTCTATGTCACTTACCAGTTGTTTCTTCTCCAAGAGGCAGTGAGAATGGCAGTCTCACCATGCATTTTTCTCTCATTTTCTCAAGGGGGATTTCTGGCCTAACCTGAACATATACAGAAGCATGTGTTCAGGTCCAAACATTGCTACAAATCTTCCTCTGCAGATTTAAGACTTTGCAAAGAGCCAGAATTCATTCCAAGACAAAACAATTGCAAATTTGCAGTGGATGAAGCATTTCTAGGACAGCTTCTTGAAGATCAGCTCAAAACTCTAAAATAACAGGCTATAATGAGGGCACTAGGAACTGTATCATCCTAAGGAACATCTTCACCCTGCAGCAGCAGTCTTGGGGAAGGCACAGCATACCTTCCCTGACATGCCTTGCTAGCTTCATAATCCCAGAAGCCCACTACGATGACCATCAGGGATGGACACCCAGGGAAGAAACACTGTACTCATGAGAGCACAGTTAGATGTTTACACAGAGAGTAAAGACTGCCAACTTTATTTTGAAGGCTGGGCAATAGCTGCCTCTTCTCCACCATGAGATACATACACACACACAGAGGTGTACGTATGTGTATATGCTTATATACGTATGTATATATATGAATATATATTTGTATATATGCATTCATCTATTTCAAATTCAATTCATTGCTGCCATTTTATCAACCATATTTCTCCCTTGAGGTAATGTAAAAGAGCTCTTTGCTAGGCAACAACACAACATACCACTTTGAGCTCACCAGTCAAGAGTCATGATGCCATCTGATCTCTGGTGTTGCCATCACCTCTGTGTATTTAAGTAGCAATGGAGCAATACTACCATCTCCTACTATGAAATAAAACTGAAGGCAATTTTATTAACTGGTTTGAGAGATGGAGGATATGGATCCCCAATGGCAACAAAGAAGAGTCCATTAAAACTTGCAGGACCTTGAAAGGTCTGGTGGAGAGGGAGTGCACATACATTTAACAGTGATGTGGTATGAATGCTTAAAATAATGCACCATGATATAATAGGCACCTGTTCTCAGGCCATTCCTAGAGATATTCTAAAACACCAAGAACAATCTGAATTCCAATATTTGCATGCAAACCAGGCTATCCATGTGTGAACATGAGCATTTATCATATATTATTCATTTCTGATTGCATTTTGAACGTTTCAGTCAGGGAGCAATCTCAGTCCTAGGCAGCTGAAGTGGCCACTCACTCAGCATGAGGAATGAACAGCACAGAGTGAATAGCTGAAGCAAACAGTCCAACAATTTGCTCTCAAAGACTATCTCTATAAAATTTTCTATTTAACAAAGCTTATCCATAAACAAGCAACTTGCACTCATCAATTTGCAAACACAATTCATGGAATGAAATACATGTTAGAAATTAGTCTGAACAGCTCCGATCTTCACACATGAAGAGCAAAATTCTTTATGTCAGACCTAAGACACTGCTAAATAATGAAATGGTGGAGATGAGGATTTGAAGTCTATGCACGCTGCCACTTTCCAAGAATTTAACTTCAGCAGTTTCAGAAAGAGGACTGTAGCTGCTGCATCTGGACTTGAGGGAGGAAAAGGCCAACATATGAGCCTAAGACCATTCTCAAGGAACTTGCTAGCTCTGCAAGGAAACAATGAGCTGTAAGCGTAGCCAGCAAAACTCATCTCTGATCAAGTAGAGCACAAAGCACCTAGACCACTCATGCTCGAGCATGAGCACGATCAATACTGGATCGGAGTCATCACAAATGTCAGACCTCCAGCTCAATAGGTGCCCTCAACAGGCAATAAACCAAAGCTATCGTATCACAGTATTACAGAGACGGCAAAAGAAATGTCTACAGTCGCATCCCCACAACTATCATCCTATGGTATCTCAAGTTAAAAAACTACAATCTTTCCCAGTAAAGGCAACTAAATGAGCAGAAGAAACATGTAAGTTGGTGACTTCACTCCTCCTGCAAAAGAACAATGTCTCAACATGTTACTGATGGCTATTTACTCACTTTTTTCCCCTTCTGTCCAGCAGATGTTAGCAGAAAGCCTCTTTCCATTGTGTTCCTGAGCCCCCTGGTCCTCTCAGAGGAGAAAGGGAAAAAGGGGACTGCATTCTTGTTTATATGTCAAGCTTACACTGATGTAAATATGATAGAGTTGGGTTACTTTATATTAAGTTGCAGGATCAAGAGGCATGACATCACTCCTGGTAGAATAGACTCCATGCCTTTTCAGGACTAGATAACATATAGCAAATTACCTCTGAAAATACTTGGAGAATCTTGTCTGCTTGTGGTTCAAAAACCACAGATTTTTTTTTCTTTTTAAACAATAAGTTATTTTTGTTAAAGATGGGTACTTGAATCAAATGTGTGCCAACAATAGAAATTAAGTACACTGAATATGGAACTTAAAATGTTAAGAACATTATACCTGACATTTTAGAAAATATAGTGTATGTTTGGTCCTCAAAATCCATTTTAGTGGCCAAGAAGGGAATTGCCATTATTAGCAAGGAATTGAGACCAAAACCTAGCCATAAACAATTCCACAATATTTAGAGGTTAAGGAACATATTCATAAATGCTAGTGTTTGCCCAATTGTTTATGTGTCTACTGTTGAGCAAATCTGAGTTCATACACACTTGTCTCTTTAACACTAGAGGGAATAGCTTAACACTTAGAGATTTGCAGCCGTTACTTTACAGAATGAGAGCACACTAGTGTGTATTAATACGGATATTCCCCATATGTACATGAAAATGTAGTAACTTACTGCAGATGCAGTGAAGACCCTTTTATAAACTTAATCTTAAAATTAACTTAATCTTAAAAATATTTACATTAAAATATTTGCATGTAGAACTAATTTTGAAGTATATGTAAATTCTTATGTGCTGTATTCTCAGTCTGGCTGATACTTGCAGTTCTCTTTTGCAGAAGCATACAGTTGTTAATGCCTGCATTTTATCACAAAGAGGTAGATAAAGAATCTTGAATTTTCTGATAGAACAACAGAGCAACTACATTTCTATTATCATGCTTTCCTGCTTTTATTTATTCAGTATAATTACTAAACAATCGTATTGTCTGAATCATTTTTGCAGCTGCACCAGGTATTTAATAAACAGAGACTGAATCTGGTGGAAACTCTCTCATAAACAAAAGAAGATATGACACCTCTTTTTAACAGGAAAACTGTAGCTCCTTCAAGGATTCATTTATGAGAATACACAGAGACAAACATAAGTCCAAGACATTTAATACTCCACTGTTACACATAATGAAGCCTGACATATTTCAGAGAGAATAAGCATTTGACATTTACAGACACATTTCAATATAATAAAGCACAACAGTATAACTTACCTGGTATGTTCGTAACAGAAATGTTAAGGATAATTATCAGAGAGGTTAAAGAAGCCTTGATATTTCTAAATCTCCTCTAGAACTCCAACCTGCCAAGACACAAATGTGGACAAAAAGCATGACAAAAGCTTAGCAACTTTTCTAAGTCATTATTTATTATTACAAATAACAATATCTGACAATATCAGTGTACGTTCACCAAATATATATGGCACTTGAAGCAACTCTGTGATAATGTAACTTATTAATGTAAATTATTCATAACAATGAATGTAACTGTGGTTACATTCCTCAGTGTTTGAGATTTTAACTGTCTTTGTCCATTGTAAAAATGGTTGCCTAGCACCTAATAAGTAAGTGAGCTAGTGGAAAATGTAGAAAAACGTAGAAATATATTTTCATGTTTTTCCCCAAAAACTTCAAGGTGACTGCGACATAGTTTGGAATTGTCAATTCACTGCTTGAACATAGCAAATAAGACTGATTATGTCATGGTATGTTATACCAAGATATATGTGGATGACAGCATGCAATCATACTATTATACAATTATATAACTGTACAAAATATACATATTATTGCATACTAACATTAAAAGGAACCTTTCTACCAATAACTCTTCTCTTACTGCCTTTTCCCCTTCAGGAAGCTCTTACAGTGAAACCTGCCCTTTACAGAAAAATTATAGTGATTAATTCCAATAACTTGGACAGCTAAATAAATATTTGCAGTATCAGAACATACAGTAAAAACTCATTTGCATGGATCTAGGTGACCTCATATGGATTATCAATTTTTGCAATTAGTGTGTAAATAAACAAACAGGATTAAAAAAGTCAAGGATACTGCAACACAGAGTGTACTTTGTTCATTTATTTTGACAAGCACAGTTTTGTTTTAATTGTGAATAATAATGCTACCAATCATTTTAAAGTATTACAGGATGTTTGATGTAAAGAACATACTTTGAAAATGTATTTGCAAGGATACAACAGGGAGATAAGTTCAAAATCAAATTTGATCTAAGATATCTATCTTTTTAAGGGAGTTTTAACTTTTTTTTCTTTCATTTTATCATAAAATTTCATTATATGTTTTAGTTTCAATAAACCACAAAATGTTTTTCCTGTTACCAGTTGCTGAGGCAAAATACTTTGTTTTGTTTTGTTTTTTTAATTTCACGCTTCCACATACTTTTCCCTTATTTTGCTTTTTTCTGGTGTTTTCAAAGGTATCATCTTGGTTGTGTAACCTCAGGCAAAGCAGATTCTCCATGCTTTGGTTTACCCGCCTACAAAAACTGCGTAACATGCTGGTTACGCAGAATCGGTGTGATGTTTGATGAACCTTCATAGAAGCACTCAGCTTCAGAACCCCAGTAGCACACATGCACCAACACATTTGCTTTCCTATGTTTGCCCCATAGGAAACAAAGTGGTAAAAAAGGAGTGTAGTTCCACTTTTTAAATGTTAAAATTATTAACGAGTCACGCTTTTCACATTTTAGAGGCAGCAGATGCTATTATTTCTCCAAGTCGGAGCTGCCATTTTGCTAATGCAGCATGGGATATACTGGACGTGTATTTAAGGTATAAATGGAGTTTTATATTAGTGCTCCTGAGACAGAAAACTGTCAGAGTCTTTTCAGTATGTTCCATTTTATTTTTCTCCAGCGTGTAAAAATGTTAATGCTTAAGAACAGGACTTGCTATATGTCATCAAACTGTCTTTTTAATGTCTCCCTGTTCTGAGCTATGTTCTCTATGACCAGTTTTGTTATCCGATTGCTAACACAGCAGCTGCTTAAATAACTGTTAAAGATTAATTATTACCATTATTTCACAGGATTTCCCCAAACAGATCAAATGCTGGATAAACTTTACAGCAAGACAGGGACTGTCCCCACCCTCAAATCCCCACCCCCACCATCCATGTGATGGGAAAAACTGTTCAGAGATGTTCCTAGTTCGCCGCCTGTGAAAGTCAATGGACAATCGATCAGGCTGTACTCTTGCGACTAGAGGTCGTGATTAGGAAGTCTGCAACACCGTACTGCTTCGTAGATATGAGAGCAATTCTAACGCAGATGCTTAGTAAGTAAAACAGCATGTTTTTCTCACCATTAACGTTGTTTCTACCTGCTAAAATATATCGCTTTAAATAGGTTTGTTGGTTAATAATATTTTAAATTAATGTCTTGTGTTGATCATTAAGTAACAGATTGGAAACTGAAGTAGCTGTGCCTAATTGAGTAACTATTACTACCCCAGTAATGGGACATGTGAAGCATTTTATCTGCTTCCTTTGCAGATTGTTAATTTAAATGGATGGCATGGCAATAAACCAGTTAGAGTTAATCAGCTGAACAAAACTGTAGAAAGACAATGTAAGGATCATTTTAATGCTAACTGGGAAAACCAAAGCTGTTATAAAATATAATAATTAATAATTAATAGAGTTGATGAGAAACTAATTTCTGAAAAACTGGACATCATTCTAAAGCTATTCATGGGTAAAAGTCCCTGAATTTCTTCAGCATAACAGCCTGAAAAG
>JMFS01128418.1:0-19311 GCA_000699545.1 Podiceps cristatus | reverse complement strand
TGGTTACCGTTCAGGGTTAAACCACAACATTTAGTGAAATCTCATCACTGTGAGCTGTGCTTTGTAGCTGGCTGTTGTCAGCCTTAATTGGACTCCAAGGACCTTCTCATAGACTCTGTGAAAGACATACTGTTCTGCTCTACTACATATTGTGCTATTACTTCATGTAGTATATTGTTTGAAATTCAGTGCAACTTCAGAGTGTTGTGCTATATTATAGCTTTAGATATTTTTCTAATGGAGTAAATAGGGATAGTGCCAGATATTTAACCTACATGTGTATATATATAAAAATACATGTATGTGTGTATACATATATACACGTGTATATATATGTGTAAACTATGTATTAAGAGTGGTATAGAGTCCTAAATGCCAACAGATAACATTAATTCATTTTCCCTTGTAATGGTCACTGTTTTGTATTTCATTGCACTATGTCACTTGTGAATTCTCCAAGGAATCTCTGAATACTGTCTTGTCCTGACAACTTGTTTGGAAGAACTTTATTTCCTCAGTAGCTTCTTCTAAACTTTCAGAGGCATCCTATGGCATGTTGCCTGTCTGATACAATTGTAGCATAGGGATCTTCCCAGGCTGAGCGTATCTCTAAGAACTCTATTTTTTTTTTTTTTCTGATGTAGCCTTGTCTCTTCTGAATCTTCCTTCTCTCCCATGGCCATGTGTTCAGACTCTGTATTTTGCCTACTTAAATAAATAAATAAGTACATAATATTTCTTTCTTTATTTAAATTGTTCTTCACATTATTTTTTTTCTCTTTAGCTTTCATGCTTACCTTCATGGAGATTTTCCGTTTCTTTATTTTCCTTTTGCTTTTCTTTTAATGTGAACACAACTCTTTTTTTTATTTTTTTATTTTTTGTTTTTTAAGTATTCCTGCTTGGCTTCAGCATATCTCCTTTGCCCTATGGTTCAGTCATTCTAGTACAGATATTCATGGAAACCACAAGGGAGCAGAAAAAAGTAAGGTAAACACATACAGTTATGATATGTGAGTACGATGCAGAACTTTTAATAGATAGTAGGTGACATTCTAGTGGCAGATTGTAACCAGTCATTACATTTTTGCCTTTTTGAAAAGAGATACCCTGTACTTTTCTTTTATTTTCATTATATCCGCAATATTGTTTAAGTGGTAGTAATTGAGATGCTCACAACTGTTAACGGTAATATGGTGTAATGACTAAGCAGTTCTTGAATTGGCAACTTCCTTAGCAAAGCTGGATATTTGACCAGAAATTATGGAAAGAGGGAGGGCAGAGATCATTAAAAAAAACCTTAACCAAACCAAAGACCTAAACCAATCAACCAAAGCAAACAGTCTTTTGGGCTACAAGGAAAATTGACAGAAAAGTAACATATAGGAATGTTTCTGCCAATACAACTTCTCTTTTTAAAGCTGGAGTGGGGGTAACAAAATACTTCAAACTGTAAAGCTTTAACTTATTCTTTTAGGAAATCTTAATGAGCATTCTTTTGTGTAGCATTGGTTTCTTCTTGTGTAAAGCACTGACAAGATACAAACAACTACTTTGCTATCTGGGAAATGTTAAGCCAGGTTTTTCCTTCATATAATGTCACTCAGACACCTGAAATAGTAACAAAAATCTTGGCTTTTTGAGAGAGTTAGACTGTTCATAATATTTTATAAGAGATTACTATTTCTAGTAATGCTATGGAAGTTTTCCTTTGGGTAAGTATTTTGATTTTCCTGAAGCTTTGCAACAACTCTAAGAAAAGTCGGGCCACACTTTTTCATATAGATTGCTTTTGAATTTTTCATTTGGTTTGCTTGCAGATTGGCAGGAAAAAAAAAAAAAAAAAGACTCAGAGAACCAAAGGAAACATTTCCCTTGACCTTATGAAGAAATAAATAATGTGTTGTGTGTTAGGAAGATACTGTAGGATTAAATCTCATGCTCCCAGAATAACAAATTTGCCTTGTAGCTTATTGAGAATGTTGTTCCTAGATACATATTTTCTAGTTTTGTTTTGTTTTTTTTTTTTTTTTTTCATGAAATACAGATTGTATCTGGGAATCTTTTTAATACAAATACAGATTTTGAGCATTCATACAAGAATAAGAATTTATATAGCATTTGTTTAACACTGTATTTTCTTTCTCCTGAGTTGCTTGGTTGTCCAATGGTGTATGTTTTAGAAATTAAGTTGGATGGAGGAAGAGAAATACACAAAACGTGTTATTTTTTTTGGATCTGCTTGGTCTTTAGGAATTTTCTGTCCTTTAAGATGTTGCCTTTATATTCTATATTCTGAATCTTCCATTTTCAACTTTTTCTTAGTTGCTTATGTTCCTTAGCTGCCTATTCTCTGTTTTGTCAATGGTGAACCAAAAAAAAAAAGTCACTCCTAGACGGTATCTCTTAGATATTTCAGTAATAATGTTTCTGAGACTTCTGATCTGTTTTGATGTTGAGTTTTTGTTTTGAATGTTTTTCACTTCTTTCCAGTGAGACTTCTAGCTTTCTTCCACTCTGTTTTGATCATAGCTGCCACAGTTACCCACTTTTTACTCCCAATCTATCCATCCAAGATGGAAGGCACATCCCCTTCATTGTTTTCAGACCTGCTATGTCTGGTGTATCTCTATAGTGTAATCAAAGGTACTGTGTTTTCTAACTACCACAAATAAGAATAGTCTGGTGTAAAAATAGCTGTAATAAGCTAATTTGAGACTTTAGCTATTTAAGGCAGAAAAAAAGTGCAGTTTTTCATAGTTCAGTAATGTTTTTGAATAGGCTATGACACTAATAAATAGTTCTGAAATTACTTCATGTTTTGTGGAATTGCCACTAGTTGCTACATGTGCCAAATATGATTTGATATTAAATTCTTTATCCACAAATAACCATGTTGCAAACCACATCTGAGAATGGAAATGCTCACATGCATCTTCTGAAGGGGGAAAGAGATGATGAATTTCTTTGCTATCTGATAGGAGATATGGCTGGAGGACACGGATGAGCATGCAGAGCTTTGATCAGATCTGTGCTTAATAGAACTTGCAGATAATGTACAGAAGTAGATGGGAGTGGAAAATGATCTGGAGGATGAGCTATTAATGAAATACAGACGCTTCAGAGGAGAAAAAGATCTATACATTGTTGCAGCTGAGAGCAGTTGATTTGGATGTAGAATATGTGGTATTAACAATGGTATACTCATTTCTGCTCTAAAATGGATACTGTCAGCAATTTTACTCCTGAAGAATATTGAGATCACCAGGTAGATCTTTTTACAGTGCAAACAAAATGTTAGCATTTCAGCTAAGATGCTGGTGAATGTTTAATGTGCAGTACCATACAAGACATACTTAAAGTATGCCTTAACTTTATTCTAATATATTTATTTGAAGACTGTTTATCATTTCTGTTTAATTTCACAGAATCAAATTTGAGCATAAACACTGTGAATCTTGACTATATTTCCTCTTTGTGCATCATTAATTTCCAGTAATGCATACTAGTGGTGTTCTCTCTGAATGGTAGTGTCTGAAGTGAAAACCATAAAGGAAAGAAAAATTCTGTTAGAAGAGAAACAAATGCTCATTCACTGAACTTCACATTTGTTTAGAGAACTTGTAGTCTGAAGTCTAAAGTTGGGAACAGGAGTGCAGCAAGTCTATAACGTGAAGATGAAACATGTTTTATCTGATTTACTGATTCAATCTGAATACTCCAATATTAATGGAATAATAATGATTTTTTTTTTTTTTGCCACTCTTCTACTTACAATGGCCAACAATACTTTTTTTTTTTTTTTTTTTTTTTTCCAAATAGAATTCACTTCCTATGATGTACCTGTATCTTCTGGTTATTTTGGAGGGAAAAAAAAGCAGAAAGGAATATTAATGTTTGAAAACAGAACCCTCTAGAGAGGAAAAATGAGATGTGAAGAATAATGAGTTAAGAGCTTCTACAGTCTGTTTCTTACTGTCTTTTTCTGGGGAAGGATCAGGAGGCTTCTGCATTAGTTGGGGTAGTATAGGGAAGTCTGCTTGCTGGTCAAGGACAGTCAATGGTGAAAAGATAGATAATCCAGGGAGCAGGAACAACCATTGCATTTTTCATCCAGCCCCTCATTCCCGAGGTTGATATTTTCTGTTTAAGCATGAGTTTTTCTGCAGTGGAATATACCCCTTTTCACTGCTGCAGAAGCCTACTTAGTAGTTGTAGTGGGTACTGACACTGAGGTAGATGTTCTGCCTCAGTTTGGCTGTTTCTACTGAAATTACCCTCTTTGTTCTTGTTGCATACTGCTGCAATTCAGATATGATAATTTAGATGCATTTAGTACAGAGTAGGTTAATTCAAAGCTAAATTGTCACGTGAGAGCCAGGTCTAATTTATTTTCAGCAATACATTGTTTTATTCATAGCCACATTAGTACAAAAATGACAGTTGGATTTAGCCAGTCATTTCTAAAATACTAAATTTAAGGTCTGATATGGTTCAAAGACATGATATTAAACACCCCCCCCCCAAAAAAAAAAACAAAAACAAAAACAAAAACGAAACAAAACCCCCCAACAAACAAAACCCTAACCAACAGCAACAACAAAAAAATCCCCCAAAACAAACAAACAAAACCCAAAACAAAAAAATAAAAACAAACCCAAAAAACCTCAATGAAAACCAAACAAAAAAAAACTCTATGGGAATTTCAGCTGTCTCTAGGTTATGTGTCAGTTTCTTTCAAGCTGTATTTTGGAGGGATGAGAAATGTTACAGTCATGATCATCTGTCTGCCTGCTCTTGCTTCTTGACTGGTTTCGTGTATGGTGGTAATCAACCTGCAGTTGTTGGATTTTCATGTTTAGAGACTGTCATCAGCAAGAAGAAACCTACTTCCCTTTTGGAGATGTTTTTTTGTTTGTTTTGGGTTTGTTTTGTGAGGGCTTTTTTGGTTGTTTGTTGTTTGGGTTTTTTTGGTTGGGGAGGGGGCAATTTGTTTTTGTTTTGCTTTTGCCCTGTTGTTATCAACAACATCCTTGTTGTTATGCCAGAACAGTTAACAGCTGATTACTTCTTATTTCCTGCTTCCACATTGTTTTTTTTTTATTGTTCTGATAAAATTGTAACTGTCTAGAACTATTAATCATTTGGATTTATGAGACAACATCTATCATAATTGAATGAGTGAGATAAAAGCAATTTCAATTGGTAGGGCTTATAGTGTCAGTTAAAGCTGAAACATTAATTTTGGATTATATACAAGTATGAGACAACTGGAAACTACTGCAGTGAACTTGATGCATTTTTCTTTATTCTAGTGTTACCTTTGTATATGCAGTGCTTTCTAGGGCATAATGGAAGTGACCAGAATGACATTGGACAGTGATTTGAGTAGTCTAATACATTGAAACCCTTATGTAGAAATATCTTAAGCAGCTGAATAAATGTGATAAGAGCTGATAGTGAATTTATAATACGTATCTTTTGGGCAATTATGTTAACACTTGTGCTTACAACACTTTCCTAGTGTTTTTGTCGATACTTTCAATGTGAAATGAAGATTAAATACATATAGCTCAGTTAGGATATTCTGTAAACCTCCAACGTAGTATTTCATAAGCCAGCTGGATATATAGAATGACACTACTTTTTCTCTTAACTTCCATTTCCCAAAATATAAGTTTTGTAACCTTTTCTAATTATAAATTATATTTTTATATAGTCATATACATTATACATATAAAATTGCCTCACTCCAACTTTGGATGCAAAAGACAGTACATAATGCAAGTTTCTATGTTTATTTTTTCTTATGGAAATCATTACAACTTGGAATGTGTAATTCAGACATACATTTTGATACAATATTTTTTAATATTTTCACATCGCATCAGAAGCCGCTTCACTATTGCATAAAATCGTTGATAACTGATTATGTGGGTTTCAAGTTATCTTTATGCAGCTTTTTTATACAGCTTTTTTCATCAGATGGATCATGATGAAACTATTACATTTTTCAAGAAAAAATCTAGTGTTAATCTCTGTTTTATGATACCTGTTTTTACTTAGTCTGTCCACAGCACTAAGGACTAAAATGTGGCTGAACCATGAATTAAGACCTACTACACCTCCTTTCTCTCATGTTCTGGAAGTACAATCATCTAATTCTATCCAAGCCAGGTTGTTCATTTCTGTTGTAGAATATGAGCACTGGGAGGTTACAGAGAAGACAAAAAATGAGGTGGTTGTTGTGTGTAGTATAAGGATACTAACTCATATATCCCACCCTGTGTATGTCCTATTGAATCTAAGTCATTAGTGTGTTTTCCATCAGGATTATGTGTATTTTTATAATTCTGATTACTTCAGAATTGGTTGTGGTAATTTGTTTTTGTTGTCAGTATTCCAGGTATTTGAGTCTGATTAATCATCTCCTGACATACTGTTCATCCTTTTAGGATTTAAACTCCTAAGATAGGTCAGTATGATTTCATCTGATAGCCAAATGGGCTACTTGCACTGCTCTTAGTACCGTAAATCTCCTGCATGTAAGTAAAGCATTTCATAAACACATCCGTCCCTGCATGATTGGTATAGTACGCAGTAAAGTAACTCCTGTGAGAAAGTTTTTTCCAAGTCTGTTTTAAAATCTTCACTTAAGAACACTTACTTCTTCTGTAAAAATGGAAAAGTGGAGTTAAAGTTACTGAAGCTGCTGAAATTCTTTGTACAATTCCTTATAAATTTGGCTTTATTAGATAATTTCCAGCTCTGCAGCTGTGTTTATGGTTTCTTAACTTTCAGTGTGTTAAGTAGGTCTGTCAAATCAATTCAAGGAGTTCAACCTTAAGCCAATAACCTCTTGAAGTTACTTACAGTAACTTTGGTTACTTTGAACTGTCTTTCGTTCTGTAACTGGTCAGTTACATGACAGCTGTAGATAGCTGTATCTACCAGTTGACTGGAACCTGGCAAATGTTGTCCCAACCTTCAAGGAGGGCAGCAGGGATGACCACAGTAAGTACAAGCCTGTTAGTCTCACTCAGTGTCTGGCAAGATTATGGAGAAGGTTATTCAGAGGAGTTATTAAGAAACACCTAAAAGACAACACAGTCATTGGTCCCAGCCAGCACAGGTTCATAAGGGGAAGGTCCTGCTTAACGAACTTAATTTCTTTCTATGACCAGGTCACCCACCTAGTTGACCAAGGGAAGCCAGTTGATGTAGTCTTCCTGGATTTCAGTAAAGCCTTTAATACTGTCTCTCTCGTCGTATCCTCCTGAACAAAATGTCCATGGAAAAACACATAATGCAGTGGGTGAGCAATTGGCTGACAGGTCGGGCTCAAAGGGCCATAGTAAATGGGGTTACATGGAGCTGGCAACCAGTCAGTAGTGGGGTTCCGCAGGGATCCATCTGAGGAACAGTACTCTTTAATGTCTTCATAAATGACCTGGATGCAGGACTTGAAGGTTTACTAAGTAAGTTTGCAGATGACACAAAACTGGGAGGAGCGCTTGACACTCTTGATGGCAGAGAGGCCATGCAGAGGGATCTAGACAAACTAGAGAGCTGGGCAATCACCAACCACATGAAGTTTAACAAGGGAAGTGCTGGGTTTTGCACCTCGGACACCCTGGATGTACCTGCAGACTGGGGAGCGAGAGGCTGGAGAGCAGCCCTGCAGAAAGGGATCTGTGGGTTCTGGTCGCTGGCAAGCTGAACGTGAGCCAACAGCATGCCCTGGCAGCCAAGGGGGCCGGCCCTGTCCTGGTGTGCATCAAGCACAGCATCGCTGGTCGGCCGAGGGAGGGGATTGTCCTGCTCTGCTCCGCACTGGTGTGGCCCCACCTTGAGCGCTGCGTGCAGTTCTGGGTGCCGCAGTATAAATAAAAGGGGTATAAAGCTACTGGAGAGTGGCCAGAGGAGGGCCACAGAGTTGGTGAAGAGTTTAGAGGGGAAGCTATATGAAGAGAGGCTAAAGTCACTTGGTCTGTTCAGCTTAGAGAAGGGGAGACTGAGGGGAGAACTCATCGCAGTCTACAGCTTCCTCACAAGGGGAGGAGGAGGAGCAGGCGCTGATCTCTCCTCTCTGGCGACCAACAATAGGACCCGGGGGAATGGCAGGAAGATGCACCAGGGGAGGTTTAGGTTGGATGTGAGGAAGAGGTTCTTCACCCAGAGGGTGGTGGAGCCCTGGAACAGGCTCCCCAGGGAAGCAGTCACGGCGCCAAGCCTGGCAGCATTCAAGAAGCATTTGGACAACACCCTCAGACACATGGTGTGAGTCTTGGGGTTGTCCTGTGCAGGGGCAGGAGTTGGACTTGATGATCCTTGTGGGTTCCTTCCAACTCAGGACATTCTATGAATCTATGATTCTGTTTCTGTTACAGAGTTGTTCCTTGTCTATATTTGGACAATTAAAATCAGTATCGTATTTTGAAAGTGTTATCGGGTGTATCATATGGATCAAGGATGCTGGCACAGAAGAATTCTGTGAGCAGAGATTGATAATAGTTGTCCAATTTTACAGTCATAATGTGTTTTTAATTTATTAATTCTACCACTTGTTTTCTAGACAAAGTGGATTTTGGAAAAATTCTCTCAAAATAGTAATCTAAATTGTTTGAATCAGATAAGAGTCCAGAAAGCACAAAACTTTAATAAACTATGCGGGGAGAAATAGTCAGTTGCTTTTTCAGAAAAGATAGAATCTTCTTGGCTAAATAGAGAACATATAGTAGCAGTTTGTGGCCCTCTAAGATATGAATCATCTTTACAAGACCACAAGATATGATACGGTGGGAGACCCGTGTCCTTCTGAAGCACTTCCTTGAGGCTGGGTGGGATATCTTAGGTCATTTAAAATGCTACGTTTAGGCAGCTGAATCCCTGAGTGTGTAGTGAGGCCTGTATATATAGACCCTAAAGGATTCTGTAACACATTGCACAATCTGGTGGTACCTATTAGAATGGGGGTGGGAAGGGAAAAGGGCGACGTAACACTGGTCTTGTGGGAGTAACAGAACAGAGCCAAACTGAACTGACACACAATCTGTATATTTCTAAATGATGCAGTGACAAAATTGTTTAACTAAACAAGAAGCATATAAGGTATGTATATGTTAAGTTTGAAAGTAGTGGTGTCCTTGTTAGCTGAACAAATGTGAATATTTATGTAACTTAATTTACAATGGATCAGTTGACAAGAACCTATAATAGATTGTATTGCTTGCTGTGCATGTTTGCAGTTTGCAGTTTGAAGATTTGACCTTTTTCAAAGACTGTTGCAGTAAGACATAGGAGGACGTTCTGTACACCTAAACTGTTTTGATCTCCACTCGCAGGAATGTAATGAAATTACTCTTTTCCTCATGAATTTAGAAAAATACAGTATCAACATATTTTTATATATATCTAATCTTACTGAATCTTGATATTGCACAAAAGCAGCAGACATAAAGAATGCATAAACTATGCAAGAAATAGTGTTGTGTCTCATAGTGCTGAAATAGGAAGGAATACAGTTCCTGTGTTAAGTAAGTAATGTGGTGAAGGCACTTACTTTAAATTTGAAGGACTTATTTCAGATCCTGTAAACTCCTTTACCTGTGACTTACAGCATATGCTGAATGAGGGAGGTGAAGAAACACTGTGCCATCTTTTTTTTTTTTTTTTTAATGAACATTTTTTTATTTTACACTTTTAACACAACTCCTAATGATACCATGATTTTTTTTTCCTTTAAACTGAAAGGAAATGCAGATTATACCCACCTTTGCCTTTTTTTACTATCCATATTTCTTCAGATCAAAACTTAAAATAGATCTGAACAACATTATTCTTTTTATACTTGAGGAATGATCACTGATGTTAATTGGAAAATAAATGCACTCTACTAACAATAAATCAGAATCACAGAATGGTGGTAGGGGTTGGAAGGGACCCCTGAAGATCATCTAGTCCAACCCCCAAAAAAACAGAATAATTTTTGTTTCAGATAAATAGTACACAACTTAAGCTTTCCTAAAGTATGTAGAACATTTTCAATCTGAACAAGAGGAGAATTCACAGCAAAGCAGCTAATTTTATTTCTACTTATAGATAAAAATTATATAGGATTATCAGAGAGGATCCATTTTCTATTGAAATAAGATTAGATATGCTGCTGAAATGCATATTCATACATGTTCATGATTGCTAATGAGCGATCAAAATTAGAAAGTATTTTATTTCTATAATTTGCAAGGAAAATATCTAATTAGCAGTTTTGTTGATCATTCATCAGGAAAATCCCCAAGTTTTACAACTACTTCTCAAGATTAATATCTTCACTGATATTTGACCTACAGTTTGTTTTATACCAGTTAAATTTTTCATGTGTGTTAACTACTCTTTAAGCACATTTTAGAAGTTTTAATGTTGGATCATATCAAAAGAAAATTTTAGAATGAATGTTGAATTAACACTGACCAAACTAGTTTGATATACCTAATGTTAAAATGAACTGTGATTCATAATTTCTAAATTGTAAAATGTAGTATGCTTGATCTATAATCTACTTAACAATATACAAATAAGCATTCCATTCAAGTAGACTGTTAGTTAGAGGATTTGTGCTATGAAAGGCTGTCTTTAGCTGATTTTCACTTTTTCCATTCTTTCAAGAAATAGCTTTTCTCTAGCTAAACCTACAGCTATACTGGAAGAGACTTTTATATTTCAAACTAATGTACTCAAACTCTATTTTAAATATATATTTACCGTCCTTCTGAGCATGTTTGGAAGCCTGAATGATGAAAATTATTTTAGGTTCCTGCTTTCTGCAGAGAAACTGAGGATGAAGGAGAAAGTAAATGTTATTTTATAGTATTTTTCATCTAGCCAAAATTGGTTTTGATGTTATCTCTTGATTTTTAGATTGTTCAGAATGCTAAACATTCTTCAGGTTGCTATGATTAACCCCAAACACAGTATTTATGTGGTAAGGGTATTATTTAAGAATACTCTCACTAATTTTAATATGACTTCTTCTACATTGAGGTACATATAATGGTGTTTAATTATATACTAACACTGCTCGAGTACAGGCTGAACTCTTTTCAGTGAAACACAGAGGATGGGTGAGAATTAGCAACCAACAATAACAACAGTGTATGTGTGTATAAATTATGCATTAAGTTTGTGGTCATCTGAAAAGTTCTTCCACCAGTCTGGGTGAGAAGGGCCAGTAGATTAATTAGAAACAAATAAAAAATAAAAAACAATCTTAAGGTTGTCTCTGGTTTTGGCCTCTATAGGCTAGAGTATGGAAAAGCTGTACCTAGAGTGATGTATTACTAGAGTTTTACTATGTATCCTATACTGTAGTGCAATTATTCACTGGTGGCGTTTTTGATTGCATTTGGTTTGTTTTGTGGGTTTTTGTTTTGTTTTGTGAAGCCAGATTCTCTCATGACCTTCATTTTTTTTTCTACTTGGAGACATTAAAGAAGGAAACGTTCATTGTTTAAATGTGAACATGAGAAGACTTTTAGGTTCTTTTTTCCTTTATTGAACTTTTTTGGGGTTTTTTTTAGGTTTTCAGCTAGCATTTTTATATTACAGGCTTTGGTCTATAAGCAGTATCTTGAAAAAACAATCCTTTAAATAAAGAGCTGAGTTTTTGTTTAGCTCAAAACCTTTTCAAAGGTGCTTTCAAAGAAGAATGATTTCAAAAAATAGACTTCAGGAAGATTTCTGAAGATGAAAAGTGTCATACTACGGTATAAGAATGTGTTGAGTGTAGGTGGCAAATTTTTGATATTGGAGGAGGGTCCAGTGGGATGGCTTTTGTGAGAAGAGTGGCCAGCTACACAATTGAACCAATGCAGGACACAGCTGAGTCCATCAGCCAAGTTGGTGGTGTCTCTGTGAAAGTGTATTTAAAAGCAACAAAATGCTGCATGAGCAGTGAGGAGAGGGAAAAAGTGTGAGGAGCAATCCTTCAAACACCAAGGTCAGAGAAGGAGGAGGAGGAGGTGCTTCAGGTGCCAGAGCAGAGACTTCCCCACAGCCCATGAAAGAGACCATGGTGCAGCACGTATCTCCCTGAGGGGAGAACCACCCAGTATCCACACTGCACCCCATGGAGGACCCCATGCTGGAGCATGTGGTCATTCCCTGAAGGAGCTGCAGCTTGTGGAGTGCCCACTCTGGATCAGGTTCTTCTGACAGGATCTGTGCCCATGGAGGACCCATGCTGGCACACGTTTTCTCTGAAGGACTGCTGCCTGTGGTAGGGACCCATGCTGAAGCAAGTTTATCCTGAAGGACTGCAGCCTGTGCAAAGAACCCACATTGGATCAAGGGAGAAGTGTGAGGAGGAAAGAGCAGCAGAGAGGTTAAGGACTGACCACAACCCATCTTACACACCCCCTCCCCCCTGCCCCCCCTCCCCGTACTGCTCAGGGTGGAAGAGTAGGTAGTAAAGTCAGGAATGGAGTGAAGTTGAGCCTGGGAAAGTGTTGTTTTAATTTTTGTCTTTGTTTCTCACCATCTAAGTCTATCTTAATTGGTAATAAGTCAAATTAATTTTCTCTAAGTTCAGACAGTTTTGCTCTTCATGGTAGTTAATAAGTGATCTCCCTGTCCTTTTCTAAACCCACGAGCTTTTTCATCTTGTTTTATGCCCCTTAGAGATGTTAAAAACCTTACTGGACATGGCCCTGAGCAACATGCTCTGTCTGACCCTGATCTGAACAGGGGCTTAGACTCGATTATCTCTAGGGGTGCCTTCCTCCCTCAGCCAGCAGCTTGAGAAACTGGAAATTTAATTGTAACTCCACATACCTCTACTATATTTGTATTATGAATCCATTCCCTTATTTACAACCTCTGTGAGACTTTCAAATTTGCTTTTTGTGTCCTAACTCAGTATTTTATTCTGTATGACTAATAATTTTTTCTGTTATGAATTATCTTGAGTACCAAAATGTAATCTAATTGATTTGTTTTATACTGTCTCCAAAATTCATGATACAATTGAAAAATTAGGAAAAAGAATTAAGACCTTTGTTTTTCTGTGGACTGTATTGAAGAGAAACTATATGTTCAAGCTTGTTGATCTCATCAATCTACTTGGCTTATTCTTTGCACCTTGGAGAGGAGGACGATGGATGTGACGTTGGCACTGTCAGAGGTGGCAGTGATGTCTATAAAATAAATTAACCGTATCACCTTCAGCTTTCTTGTAAAAATTTCTCAACTGTATCTCTTTGAACAGGGGTATTACGGTGTGTCTGTCACTGAGCTGGTAGCTGGTGCCATGTTTTACCTGGTTTACATGACTAAATGTACTTCCCAATTGCTAGATTTAATATTAGAAACACACTCTTTTGAATTTCATGTCATTATTACAGAATTCTATTTTCACTTAGGCTCCAAAAATTGAAGTAGAATTTATCTGGAGGGCTATTACACTAATATTACTGGATATAACATTAATACTTATTAATACTGAATATTACAAATATTGGTTTATAAAGTCACTTTCATCAATATCAGGACTTAATTAGCTATGCATATTTGTAATTGGGTTCTGAAAACTCAAAATTACTGGGTTAATGCATTCATCACTATGCACCTTTCTCTCGCTTGTTTTAAAACAACTTTATATTTAGTAGCCTATTTCAGTTTCTGTTGCATAGCTGTTAGCCTGGCAATGAATCTATTACGAAAAAAATTGTCAAGTGCTCCTTGAAAATCTCAGTGCTGCATTCACTGATTTTTCTTTATTTTTCATAACACTTGTGTTTTCAAAGAACTTCAGGAGATTAGTTAAGCATGACCTCCCCTGTCTGTATCCATATTTGCTGTCATTAATCAAACTACACTTCACTGTGTGTTTGTTTGTGGTGTGGTTTTTTGTTTGTTTGTTTGTTTTTTTTCCCACTGCATCACTAAAGACCATGTCTAAATTTATTCCTGTGTGACACGAGTTTCCTGGTTTGGATCATTGTCTGTTAAGATTTTCTTTCTTTCTTAAATATATTCATGGTGGTGAGATTTGAGGAGTTATCCCTTTGATGCTTTAAGTCACATTCTTGTGTGTCTTCAGAAAAGCTAAATAGATCTGCTGGCCATACTCCTATCAGTACTTGCTCTCAGTTACTGGCCATGTCACTGGAATGTTTTTTCCTCATGAAAAAAAGTGCAAGTCAGATAAAAAAGTCTGTAACTGGTTCTCAACAAACATTTCAGAGGCAGATAGATAGAAGACACTTCTGTGTTATAATTGCTTATTCTAATACTGTAACAATGTTTCCTATGCATTTTAGTACAAATGCCTATATCCAGGTGCTTTATAGGAGAGTTTTATTAGAAAAATTAGATGCTTTGAGAGACAAAAGCTCTAGAAGTAATTTTTACAGTCTTACTGCTAAAAATATTCAAGTATTTTGTGTGCCCAGTACTTCAATGAAGGGCTTTGAAGGGTCTCACTCTCATTCAGTCTGTGATGAGGGTGGTTGTGTTTTGTGGTGTGGGTTTTTTTGGTTGGTTGGTGTTGTTTTTATAGTACCGCCCCTCTATAAACTAGCTTTCATGAGACTTCATTTGGAACTCTTGGCTCAAGCCCAGTCATCATGTTAAAGATATTTGGTGGGTTTAAGAAGTTAGAACAGATGTAGAAGAGGAAAATCACTAGGATAAAGAGTAAGAGAGAACATGTCATATGAGAAAAGCCTGAAGGGGCGTCTGTGTGAATCTTCTTAAGTTGAATGACACCATTTTATTAGCTCAGGTGTAACACTAGAATTGAATGTGCCTTCACCTTTTAGACCCCCCAATTTGTTTCACATCTTGAGGTAGTGCTGGGCCCTCACCTATCCCAGCCCACTTAGGTAGATAATGATTCTGGCTTTTTTAGGTCAGCAAGGTCTTAATTGTGTTTAAATAGGATTTCTCCCTATCACAGAAGGGAAGACAAAATTTAATAAAAAGGTTGCCAGTTCCCAAGAATTAATTCGGCTGGAAACTAGAAGGCAGGCTACTAATTGCTAACCAAGTCAGATTCAGAAATAGTCAAAAATATGGACTCAAAAGCCATAGTTTATGGTTGCTGCTACATGAATGAGGAAAATGTCTGTGATAATGCAGGAAGTCTCTCCCATTTCTTTTGTTTGTAACCCAGTAACTTCTGAAAACGTCCTTGTTGGCTTTTTACGTGTTTATATAAAACAATTGACAGTTTCAAAATTAATAAACTTAAATGGGAGGCATTTGAGAGGCAGGGTCATTATCATCACATCATGAAGCTTCAAAAAGATACTGCTGGAGGAGATAAAAGCATATAAAAAATACTACTTGTTTGCTTACAAACAAGGGATATAAATCAACATGAATTAAAATGCATTGTTTGCTCTTCCTTCTGTACTTGCTTACTTACTGCAGTTTGTTTTTACCTCTTCTTCTATTATCCTGCTATACAAATTTATTTTACTTTTTTGTACTTCCACTATCACCAGATTTCATCCTTTGTATTTCTTCTTTCATACAGTCTTTTCTCCCCTCTATGCTTTGACCTTTTTCCTAAGTTTAAGAAATTACGTCTTCCAGCAAATGTTATTCTGGACTTCATCTCATAGTCTTGATTTTTATAATTTTAAAATCTAAACTTTTCATGCCAGTCTGTTTGTACACCTCTATAATGAAATAATGAGAACTGTAGCTCACTTACGTTCACTGAAAAGTGTACATTCAGGATATAAAGTCCCTTATTGACTACTATGTTCTATCCCAACAAGCCTGAAAGTAGTATTTTGTTAAATTTTGACCCTTTTTTACAGAAGTGTATATTTTATGTTATATATTGCATATTAATCTCATAATTATATATTTATATATATTTTTAGGTGAGAGATTGAACCTTTCTGTATACCTAATGTTTTCATTCTAACTTGAGACTGTCATATTTCTGTGTATTGACCTTGGGCATGAGAACAGAAGGATGTCTTCATCTCAGACAACTTAGGAATGTAAACAGGCTTCTTTGTTCTGACCCTGCCATCTCAGCCCTATGTGAATGAGGAGGATGGGAAGGGCAGACAGAAGTTAATTATTTTTTGTTTTTTTGGTTTTTGGTTTGTTTTTTTTTTTTTTTTGTTTTCTTTCGTAATTGGTTCACAAAGTCCCTCTGCTCTCTTGGTCAGTGGCTAGAGAGATATAATGTAATGTATGCCTATCTGCCATAAAGATGAGAGGGTAACTATGGCACCTGAATTTGTCAATATTTTCATTCTAGATCGTTAAATTACCACAGAATGTACAATAAATACCTTCTGCATTTGTTTTAAGTTTGAATTTCTTGGGCTTTTTCACTTCCTTGTGTATTTAGGAATGTCAGTATATTAGTGTCCACTGGGACTGTTGCATACAACCTCCATTACTGCTGATGGCAACTCACTGCGTAAATTCTCATTCATGAGATTGAACATATATTCCTTTTCATTATTTCAACAGACATCTGTGGAGCATCTTTAAGAAATATTTTAGGAAAAATTGAGTGCTAGTAATTTAGCAAATGAGCATAAGCTTTCTGAAATAACATTTAAGATGTTACATCAAAAGTTAATATTCTTGCTGCAAGTGTAGTGCCTCTTATTTTCCTAGTAAATTGCTGTTCAACTCATCTTTAATCTATAATAAAAGAATAGTTTTAGCTTTCGAGCCTTAAGACATCCACAGAGAGAGTAAATTTACCTCCCTCTTGTTCAGCACTAATTGCATTGGTTTGTTAGTGCTCCCCCTTGGATCCAATTGGAAGAAGGCATAAGGAGACAGCAGGTTGCACAAAGGCTTGACCTTACTCTAACAAGGTTAAACTAGGGAACATCCTCAGTTATAACAGATAGGGGAACATTTTGTGGTCTCGTGGTTTTAATTCCTCTTTGGGCGAGCCTTTCTCTATTGTCTGTACAGGCAGCCTAACAGGTGAGTTTTGTATAATTTTTCGTGGCATTTGAGTGAGCAAAGTGTGGGTGCGAGGGTGTTGACTGTGATTATGAGTATTTGAAATGGCATTAAAAAAGAACTGAAGGTAAAGTTTTCTAGGAATAATTTTTTTTAAAAGCAAGCACTTTTACACATTGGGAGGCATTTGCTTTGGAAGCTTGATAAAGCAAAAACTGAACATGGCTTTCTAATCTTTTTATGAAAATTAGATAGGAAGTATATAAGAGAAGAATACTACAGAAGGTATAAAGCTTTTTTCATATGGCTCTGTCTTAAGAACGTTGTAGAACAGCATTTCTATGGAGGCTGCTTTGTATAATACTGTGGTCTCACTGAAGACTTGAGTAAGTAGTCATAGCTATTCATTCAAATAAAATAATTCATAATTAAAAATAAATAAATTTTATTAAAACCAGAGTTTGCTGGCCTTCCCCCCCTCTCCCCTCCAAATGGTATGATGGTGTAAAATTCTGCTGTCATTAAGAAATGTTTGCCACTGGGCCAAAGCAGTATTTCATGACCATTAGAGTGCAAATGGGAATTATCACTATCTTCCATCTACCTTATAGACAGTGTTTTATTGTATAGACCATTCTATATGGATTTTCAGAGGGAATAAATTTTTCCAGATCTTTATAGATTAGTTGTGATTATCCTTCAAATTTTTCCAGATCTTTATAGATTAGTTGTGATTATCTAATAAACATTAATGTTGTTACTTCTCCTTAGATTTTTTTTTATTTAATATTATTTGTATTATTGAAGTTATTCGCAACAGGAATGGGCAAATAATTTAATTTCATTTACTAAAACCTAATGCATCAGCAGCGGATAAGAAACAGCCTGGTTATAAGTTCTTAAAAGGCTAACTTACTAGGTTTAGTTATTCACAGTCATCTAATGTGAGAACTTGATTTTCCATAAGTCTGTGCTTAGAGTTTTCTGAGTGTGCCTTTAAGTTGCATCAGTATTGACATCCCGTAGATGCATGCCCAGCATTTTATAATCTTGACTGTTTTCTTAAGAAGTAAACATTTAGAAGTTTAGTGCTAAAATCAATGTGAGCAGTATACAGCTGTTTTTTCTTGTTTCCAATCTGAAACTTAAATTATCTAAAGTTCATATAAGTGAATTATGTAAGAATAGAACTTGATGATTCCTGAAATTATAGGAGATGAGCACTTAGGTGAATCTAATTTATCACGTTTTTGTTAGCCTAGGAGATGCTGTCATTGGTTTTAGACTAGCTTTTACAGGCTTACATTCTAGTGATAGATCAAGGCAAAGAAGGTTTTTGCAACTTCAAAATTGTTTCATGAAAAAAGGGGTTCTTGACAATTTGAAGATGTGTAAAGATTTTTGGAATGGGTATCACTGATCCAAGGAATGCACTCAAGGCATTGCATTTTGTTTGAAGTCCAAAAAAAACCACTAGAATGTTTTTATCCCTAACCCTCTGCAGAAGAGGGGCAGGGGATGAGAGGGGAAGAATGCTATCCATGTTCTGGTTACCAGGATTGAAATTAAACTACATGAGCTTGAACAAAGCATTTACTGTTCAGGGAGGAACAGTAGACAAACAAATGCAAAATTAGATCTACCCAAGCTTGAAGAGAGTTGTTAAGAGGGGAGAATGGTAGCAACCAATTAAAAGAAGGAAATAGAAGAATCTGGAGAACTCTATGGACTTAAATTTGTACTTAGCAGATCAGTAATGATGTTTCTTAAATCTAAGTTGAGTTTATGGGGAAGGGCCTTACTTACTAAACAGTTTTTCTTTGATTGCTAAACCTTGTTTATGCAGAAAGGGAAGATTGTTGAGTTTGGGGACTTTTTTTACCCTGGCCTAATTCAAAATCTCTCTCTCTAAAATCATAACTTGTCTGGTTATCTAACTTCATTAGGTTTAATACAAACTTGTGACTGGCAAGTGATGGAAAACAGAGGGGTTTGGTTTTGGGTTTTTTTGGCTAAGGGATTTTTTTTTTTTTTAGGTCATAAGTAAGAAATGACCCTGGTAGTCCCACAGTTGATAACTGTCATAATCTCTTAATTGTTATCAAATGGGCAGGTCTTTATGGCTGTATTAAAAAAACAAGTATGTCCCAGTTGCTTTTAGAGGTTCGTAACACTTTTTTCCTACAGTTCTAGGGAACCATGTCTTTTTGATAAAAAGGTAATGCTCATTTGGGAAGTCTTTTTGATATATACTTGGTGTAACAGTATAATGAGCCAGTCTTATATAAAAACTTTGGAGGATATTTAACTGTATAAGCTGCATCCTAGGACTGACAGTTCACAGGATCACAGGATTTCTAGGTT
>KL287223.1:2970-29930 GCA_000699545.1 Podiceps cristatus | reverse complement strand
TTCTCAGCAGGGCTACTCTCAAGGAGCTAATCTATTAGTTGCTTCTATAATACACAAACGTCCTAGTGACCAAAACAAAGGTCCTGCTCTTCTCAGTGTAACGATGCTGGCATGAACAGGACTATGCTCTTCCTACTCATGGCAATGCTTCCAAAGCTGTTAGAAACTTTATCTCATTGAACTAATATCTAAGACTTGTAAAAACTCTGTTTACCAGAGTCCTTCACCTGGCATGCTGAGGTGCTGAGAAGCACCTCGGTACTGAAACTCCTATTCAGTGAGAAATGGCTAAAAGGATAATTGATGGACTGTCCTGAGCAGAAACTGCCTTGCAGCTCTTCATACAGTTAGCAGAACAGATGATTGAAAGATTTCTCTTCTCAGTACATTTCATTGGGTTTTGGTAGGTTTTTTTTCACTTCTACTTCTCTTTCCAAATTCATTTGCTTCCTATCATTGGCTGTTCTTTTTTCCTTCATAGCTGGGATTCAATTTCATTTATTTTTTTCTACTGGGATAACAATTCAGCCTGTGTGCCACAGAAAATCACAACAGCAGAAATGCTTTTAGCTTCTAATGTAATTAATAATTAATGCAGTTCATATAATGTAATTAATATAATTAAAATCATTCAAGTGAGATCGTTGTTTTCAACCCAAATAAATTTCCAATTAAATAAGGAGAAAAATACTGTTAAAGCATATATGTCAGCTTTGATATCTGTAGATCTATAGCTCTTATAATAATCCTAGAAGCTTTAATTATGTGAAGAATAGTCACAATTAAACCTCTTCTTTCCTGATGCGTTGAGTTGGTCGCTCACGGTTTGTCACTCGGGGGTCAGTACTGGGGTGCCTGCAGGCAGGAGTCAGCCTGCTGGCTCCAGCCTAGTGCTTTGAATCACTGGGGGTACAGTTGCCCTGACAGCACTCAGCCACTTTGAGACATCTTTATCGTGATCAAGTCTGTTCAGTACCACTTCACATCATCAGACTTCTGGGCGATGAGTCTGGGACACGGATCAAGAAGAACAGAGAAAACTTTCCGGTGTGGTCACAACCAGAGTCTTGATTTCTCAGCTTTGATTTCCTTCACACCTGCTAAGCCTGATTTAGATGACAGTGAAAGCTAGTGGGTCAGCATCATGTGTCAAATTACATATGTTAGCAATATTGTCAAGCAGAAGATAACCTCAATGAAGTATCTGGGTTCCTAGGGAACAGCTATACAAGTGCTAATTAGATTCTGCATAGTGCATACACTCGGAAAGGGAAAGTAACTTGTGATTTGGGAATCACGATGGTGGTTCTGTCTGATCAGACCCACTGGCCAGACGTTACCTGACACATCTGTCAAAATAGACAAAGCCTACAGTTGTTTTGTTTCTATATCGGGACCTTTAGCATGTTTGTAATCTGGTATGAGAAGGTGAGTTGCTTTGCCCAGGCTGCAGTGCAGTGTCGATCTGAGGTTATGCGGGATGAACTAGACTTGGTGGACTAAAGGACTAAAACGCTGACATTTCAGCAAGGAAATGGGCCGTTGTAAATGCCTTTTGACAGTGTCAGCTATTCTGTTCATATAATCCGTTAGAGAAGACGGGGAATTTCTTTCACATATGTGCTGTCATTTCACTCAATTTGAACTGCAGTATCTGAACATTCTTTGTGCATGTTTGCATTAAACGTGAGGTGTAGTCAATGCAGTGTGAGCGTGCAAATACAGAGAAAGGATGAGCACAGAAATGATTCTTAAGCGGTGAAAGGCAATTGCGACTCCAATTTCTTTTCATGTATTAACTTGTTCAGTTATTCAGGTCTGGTACTCCGGAATTATACAGAAGCTGTGTGGAAGGATAGGGGAAATTGTAAAAATAATGCAGAAGAAACTTTTCTGCTTTGCAGTCTTGCTTATGGTGCTTTCAGAAGACCAGGTCTTTGTGAATTGAAGTCTTTGTTCTTGTATGCCTGTGCAGTCTAAGACAGGAACTAAAGAGAGAAAAGTAGTGGAAAAGAGCACAGCAACATGTCTGCAGTTTTCCTACTTCTTTCTCCTCCTCTGTTGGTGCTACTGCTGATGTTCAGAACTGATGAAAATAGGTACAATTCAGATAAGGGATAACAGAATGGTGGGAGGTGGAATTTATTTCCAACTGTAGATAGTGCATCCCTCTGCAAATTCACATCTTTATATGAAAATAATGTTTACACACAATGCATAAACTGATATGTTGCCAAAGGCAGTATACATCTCCATATGCAAAGCAATAAGAAACATGCAATGAATACATCCTGTGAGAGGAGCATCAGCATTTTATTTTGACAAGTCTTCATGTTTGTATATGTATGCATATGTATGTCCATACTCATTTAAAGTATTTCTTAAAAATGAACTAGTCTTACCACTGAATCCTCAGTTATTCTTACTTTTCTAGGAAAATTGTGGAGACAGTTTTGTCATTTAATTTCTGGGTGAACTTTGTTCATGTTCACATATTCAGCCCTTCTAGGAGCAGACCCTCACCTGATGTACTTGCTAATTCTAGTCAGTCAGTGGAGCTACAGCAGTGTTGATATATCAGCTATAAATAAGCTATAAAATGGATCATCATCTTTCCCTGAGAATTTGTGTGCCATTCTTCTATGCATCTTTCTTCTGGCTAGCCAATATGGAATCACAGTCTAAAATGTTTACAGTTGTTAATTATCTTTTTATATTTTTTTAATGATTTTATATAAATGGTTATACTTTAGGTATTACTTTCTGAATATCTAGTAAGTTCATAAACTTTTAAAGGAAAGTTAGAAATAAGGATTTATTTTCATATAATTTGCTGATCATGCCTGCCTTCAATTTTTCTGTTCCTCTTTTGAAAGTGAAGCCTCTTGTGATGTATCACCATCTTTTTTATTATTATTATTTCATCATCCGTGTTTATCTGGATTTAGTTTATTACACCTGAGAGCAGAATTCAGCCTCATTATTGAGGGGATCTAAGCAAAAGTGATTGTTAGATAACCCTCACTCTTCCCAGGCAAGGCCTACTGCTGTCAATTATGAACATCAAATTTACTAAGTTTTTCGGTTTCTCAGTGTTCTTTATGAACCACTGGTGCCTTTGACCTGAAACATTCCTAATATGTTTCTTCTGCATGGTTGTACAATTAGAGAAGTCTTTAAAAATAAATAAAAGGGAGGTCAGTGAAACAGGCAAAAACTCTTGAATATAAATATTAAATTTAGTTTGTTGATTTAAAAAGTGAAGCAACTTAGAAAGATACATTATTCATTGTGTTTGCCTTACTACCTTGGTGCTTTTAAGAAGATGGTAGGGATGGGTCGCAAGAAAGACACCTATGGGGAGAGTAGATGGAAGCAAATCAGGCTTACACTCAGGAAAGGCGAACTGTTAACACTCGAGAAAAATGTTTTCCACTGTGTACAAATGAGTGTGCCGCGTTTTGTGCTTGTGCGGTGCTTGTTTGCTGCCTCCCTCAGTGAGCTTCTCCGTGGCAGGACTTTCACAAACAGCCAAACAGAAAGCAGCAGCAGCAGACCTCTGGTTGGAAAGTCACAGATGCTGGTAGCACAACTTACTGCTCAAAGATCCTTAGTGAAGTATTTTAGTGTTCTTATCTATGTGCTTTCTCTCCATAAGTAACTGGAAAAATAAGTTAAACGCTGTACTATTGTTAGGCTGTGCAAGAGCCTAACATGGCAATGGAGCCCACCTGCTGTTTCTTGGGATAAGGAGGTTGGAAACAATCTAGAAACCCATGGCAGCTGTGAAAGGAGGCTTTTCAAAGAAACTGAAAGAAAATTTGTAGCTATGGGGAAAAAGAAAAAAAAAAAAAAAAGGCAACAAACCTTGTTTAAAATATTCCAAATGAGCATATGTGATTGAAAGAAGTTTAAAAAAAGTTTAAAAATCTGAAGTTCTGGTTTGCATGTTACTGTGCTTGTACCAAGCAAAATCATAAAACAGCAATGAAAAACACTTGTAGCTACTTATGATGAGAATATGAACTATGTTCTGTCTAAAATCAGTTTGTTTATTCCTAATCTTTCTCTTTAAAGGATTTGAGTGCAGTTAACGCATGCTGCTGTTTTGAACTTTTTGCTGTTTCCCTTTCCCCAAAAGCAAGCCTTGAGTACCTAAAAACTTAGCAATAGAGAGGGAAAAGTAGAAAACCACAAATAAACATACATGTCAGATTGCATATAGTTTGCATTTTCCCATAGGCCAGCAGGGGTAGGCTGTTTTCAGTTTCCGTTACAGAAAACAAGAAAGCACCATACGTTCTCTCGAGCAGAAGATCCTCCTGTGACCCACCGGAGCCAGAGCTGACAGCCTGTCCTGCTGTTCTCCTCCGGTGCCGCCTCACCAGAGTGAACGTGCGTGTCCTCCTAAAGCAGAACAGACACTTGGCTCTCCCACTGGGAGGCTATTACCGTATTGCCCCGTGTTGGCTTTGTTTCTGATGAGGTTCTGTTCAGACCAGCACTGCCTACTGCGAAAGCAGGTGCTCTGCTCCCAGCAGCTCCTTTCCCACGGGAGTCCCATCTTCACAGGTGTCGTCCTCCAGGAGGTGATGTTCCCCTGTTTCAGTTAATGGGTTGTGGTTTTCACTTTTAAGTGCCTGCAGATCGTTACTGCTTCATCTTCCGCTGCGTGCATAAGGCTGAAAGAGAACAGCTTTAGCTCTTTTCTCTTTTCCACCGCTTTCTAAACTGTTCTTCGTTAATTCTCTGTATAGACCTTGCAAGGTTAGTCACCAAAGCAGGAAAGCCACAAGCTTTAATACATCATTCAGTATCTTCACCATGTTTCTCATAAAAATCCTTTTATATGTGTTCTAGTATTTCTGTGTGGTTTGGGGGGGGAGGTTCTGATTCCTTTTACAAGTTTCCTTCTCCTCTCTTTGCTTCTAAGCTATTGCATGTTTTTCTGAATTGTTTATCTTTGTGGGTTCTTTATCCCGCTCCTCTGATAATCCAAGCCTTTTTCTTGCTGTAGTTTCAGTATCCCAGCTTTCTCCATTACTATTTTCTTTTGTGAAACTGAAGGAGAGATGAAATATATTTCAGTGCCTAGCAGAATTTGCAAGCATTTGCATCTGTTCTTGTGAGTCCTAACACAGTAAAGGGAGTACTACAACAGTTTCAAATCCATAAGGATTAATGTGAGTCAGCTTTAAGGCATGTGTTTGCTTATTTGATATTTTCCTACATGTACTTGCAAACATATAACTACTATTTGTGCTACATATGTTGTGTTTACCAAAACTGAATTCACAAGCATGGTCTCTAAAACAGATTGTGTGCGTCTATTTAAAAGGGCCCATGCAATCTTTTAAAAATATTGACAAATGAAATTTGGTAGTTTTCAAAATGTGTTTTTCTTGTGGTTCTGTATCTCATACTTTTGTTTCTTTTTTTCACCTTTAACCCAAGTTTCACTCATGGCTGTTTTATTGGTTTTCATACTCAGACTTTATCCCAGCCAATTCCTTGTTGCAGAATCTCACTGTCAGTCTGATCTGGAATATCCTACATTGTGCTTCACGATTGTCTTGAAGTCTTTCTTTGATATCTGTTGAATCTTATGGTGCTTTTTCCCACAAGCAGCTGCAGACTAAGTGCCATGTCTTCCTTGACCGTGAATGAATCCAAAGCCCTGCATTCTTAATTTTGTGTTGCTAAATCTGTGTGCTTCATTCTGACTTTAAAAAAATTGTGTCCCTTTATATGGAGAGAAAACAGGAACTGACGTTATTTGTATATCATAAGGCTTTAATGTTCTGAAATGTTTGTGGATATCAGGCAACACTCATTACAAGAAAGTCCCAGGACATCATGTCAAATGACCTTGCTAAAAGCCAAGATGCACTGCATTTCTACAGTGTCTCATCCTGTTCGCAGCTAACATGTTTGAGAAGAAAACTGAATTTTGCGATACTTTTCTATTGGCAAATTTGCGGTGGTGGTTTCTTATCTTGTTCTTTGATGCTTATGTTTTATTTCTATTGCTGGTTTTGGTTTGGTTTGTTTTTTGTTTGTTTTTTTTTTTTTTCCCTTTTGCTCTAGTATTTTTCTGGGGATTGAATCTATTTAGACAAGTTTATAAATTCTCAGGTCCTCAACTTTCTTGCATTTTATAAAAATAGATACCATGTTTGCCCTTTTCACGTCCTCTGGATGCTCGTCCTCCATAAGTTCACAATGATGGTGTAGAGATTGCCTTAGATGCTTCCTTAGTCTAGGGTGAGTTTCATCAAGTGCTGTGGGCTGGGCTGCACTTTCTGTCCTTAAGCTGAGATCAATCTTGTTGAGTAGCTATACATAATTTACTGTTCTTATGAATATTTTTTTTTTTATTCAAGTCTCCTTGAGTCATGAAGAACTCCTTAAAGCAGTTACATTATGTCCCTTATGTCAGAGCGTCTTTCCGCCACATCAGGTTAGTTTTTCAGGAAAGCATTTAATGTTCATTTCTAGCAACTTTCACCCTTGCTTAAAGTCTGTGGTTTACTCAGCAACGCTGAGCTGTAAAACTCTGTGCCATGATGTTCCCCTTGATGCTGTCTCCAGCGCTGTACGTTTGCCTTTGGTGATATTTCCATGAATCCCCACCTTGCAGAGAGATCTGACCCTGCAGCAAGTAATGCAGTGCAGCAGAAGATACTTTATAGAAAGAAACAATAGGTGCTGAGGAGCCAAAACTGGGACTGCTGTTATTAGAGGGAGTTTCTTTGGACGAGTTTTACTCTGATCTCACTGCTTGAACATCCGTTAGCAATAAAAGTATATTGGATGTGCTTCTGGAAGACATTTGATTTAATATTATCCAAAAGCACTCCAGTTTGCTTTCTGTGAACCTGTTTGGGCTGGTTTGGGCTGGGCTAGAGTTGATTTCCTTCACAGCAGCTGGCAGGGGGCTGTGTTTTGGGTTTGTGCTGGAAACGGCGCTGATAACCCAGGGGTGTTGTCGTTACCCTGCGCAGCGCTTACACAGAGCCAAGGCCTTTTCTGCCCCTCACCCCACCCCACCAGCGAGGGGGCTGGGGGGCACAAGGAGCTGGGAGGGGACACGGCTGGGACAGCTGACCCCAGGGATATTCCATGCCATGTGACGTCGTGCTCATGTATGAAGCTGGGGGAAACAGAAGGAAGGGGGGGATATTCAGAGTGATGGTGTCTTCTCTTCCCATATGACCGTTATGTGTGATGGAGCCCTGGAGATATTTTTTTTTAATGTGTTTTTAACCAGTTTCTGATGAACACAGGCCGTTTTATCTATTGGTTTGTAAGAGAAAATTACTGACTTTTTTTTTTAACTGTGAGTTAAGCAGTTGAAGTGATAGGTTATATGGTTTTAGCTATGAATTCCCTTCATTGTAGCATATGTATACTTTTGTTTTACTTTTTCTATTCTTTGAAGTAAAACAATAAGCTCTACCTACGATAATTTTGTGTTGTCAAAAAGAAAATGGAGAAAGCAGTTTACTATTTCAGTATTATGTATGAGCTTAGACTAAATAGTAGGGTAAAGAAAAATGACAGTAAATGCTAAGCATGGTTGCATAGATTAAATAACTATAGGACAGTGAGCATCTTAGTGAAAGATTTATTGTACTGTAGCAAAATTACCTAACTACTCCTGGTCTACGAGTGTATGTGCAAAGGGAGATGCTAATGAAAATGTTGATGTTACTTCTCATTTTCTTAATGTAACAATGGAGAGATGTTTAAGAAATTATTAGACTGAAAGCATAAAAGGAATAAAAAATGCTCTTTATCCTATGAAGTATAATTACAATGTGGAACACATTTTTTCAAGATACTATGGATGCTGTATGTACGAATGGGTGTGAAAAATTCCTAGTCATACAGACCAGATTTATTAATTACTGGTAAAAATGATGCTCCAGATGCAACTTCGTAGCCTGTATTTCCCCAAATGGCTAGCTAGGGAAGCATTACTGCGGAGGGATCACTCTACACCCAGATGTTTCCTTCTGATTCCCTGCTACTGAGCACTGTGAGAAGAGGGACAGCGCACCACTGTGCTTTCCTCTGGTCCTGGGTTGGAGCAGTTTAGTCTTCAGTGAAACCGGGATGGATGCGAGCTGCATCTGGTCCCTGGCAGATGGCCATGTTCCTCTGAGGCATCGAGCTGCTTGGCCTTTCAGCACCTTAGTCAAGCACCTCTTGGGCTTTCTGGCCAGAAAGCCTTGGAACCACCCGGGTATATAAAGTCAGTTTTGTAACACCTGCTTCTACCCAAATTCCTGCACTGGCTGCAGGACAAAGCAAATCAAATTTCTTTAACAGGAATTGGTTTTATCACAGGTGATCTGTCTGCTTAGGTAGCACCAGACAATCTTCTGCATTCAGAGTTGTGGTACAAGGCTTACGTTCTAGCAACACAGTACTGACTAATGCATCTGGTGCTTTGGCAGGGCGAGCATGTAGGTGAATATACTTTTGACATTAAATGATTCAATACTGCCTTTAGGTGCTATTATATGGATATTAAAGTAATAGTTTCCTAGCTTACATTTTGTCTGTATTTCCACTGAATCTTTGCAAAGGCAACTTTGATGTACATGGTGTTGAAACAAAATAGATTATTTTCCCAACTCCTTTTTAGCAATAGGAATAGAATGCTCTTACTAACTCAAAATGTGTCCTAATAGGTTTTTAGAATGTTTTTGCTGCTTCCCACACCCACCCCACCTCCCCTCGCCCCCCAAATTCATGTACAATTGTTACTGGTGAAATTGTCTATATTCTAGGATATATTATAGTGCAGAATCTCTTCTGTGTGCAGCAGAAAAAAAAACCAACATAATCTGCTTTTGATTTAAATGAAACATAAAAGCCCCAAAGAGGGACAAAAGCAGCATATTGATGCCAAAGTCATGCTCCCTTCAAGACATTAATATCATCTTAATAAGTTGGAGGAATTAATTTGTTTCTAAAAGTAATTCCTACAGAGATAAAGAATGCACTTCATCAATACAGTCTTGCTACTATTTTTCTCTGACTGTCTGTTTAGGAAGACCATTAACTTTTGTTGTAATTTCACTGGCATCTTTCATAAATATTGTTCCCAATGGAAAGAGAGACGTCAGTATTGTATACCTATAGTTACCTTCCATGATCAATAATATCATTAGACTATATAAACTTACTTACTATAACCTATAATGTTATTGCAGTGATTTAAGGCAGGGTCTTTTACATCAGACAAACCAACGAGAAACTATAGAATACATTCTTGATTCTGAATTCAACATAATATAATCACTGATGGTTAATTTTCATCCTTTAAAGTAACTTAGGAAAGATGTGAAGATTAACAGATGTTAGCCCGTGTTATTCAACAGATTAACGCAATTAATTGTTTTTTTACTGTGATGTTGATTTCCAATTATATTTTTACTTCTGGAAAGAAATGCTTCAGACTTCCCTTCCAAATGCATGCTAAGTCCATGTGAAAATCTGTCCCTGATTACTATGTTATTTAACAAATGCAATATGATATGTATTTATTCCGTGTACTTTGATGTTGTTTGCTTTTGTTTCAGCTTTTCCTCGACAAATAGATTCAGAAATAGGCCTCGTTCACAGGGGTTTGGGACATAACTACTCTAAAACAGAAATCCATAAAGTTGCCTTTTACTGTAATTGTTTCATGTTCCCAGTCCTTCCAGGATTATTTTGCTTGTGCATTTGTCTTAGTCATAAATTTGATTATTGTACTACAGTGATTTACTCTAAGAAAATTAATATAATCTCTTCAAAATTCTCTGCTGTGAGCCATAACTCTCGCTGTTTAACTCTCCGAACTGCTGTTTAACCCTCCAAGTGTTATAAATGCATTTCCCTAGCTGCTCCATGTGAAAGTCATCTCACAGTGAAGTGTCATTGTCCCAGTGGACCAGTGGCATACAGTAATATAAGTGCAAATAGTAAATATTTTTAAGGTTTGCAGTACAACAATCACAGAATACCACCCTATTTAGGAGAAACATTTAAGTAGTAACTTTGCATTTTAAACTTAAAATCCTATCCTGAGTGTGAGGTGTGATGTGTTAAACAGGTTCAGAGCTACATCACCTGCTGATATAACTTCATGAATATAAACTCTGTAACTTTGTGGATAGCTGTTTGGACCATAAAATGCAGTTATGAAGATGTAGGAAAAGTATGTGTGAGAGAGATCCAATGATCAAAGAATATTCTGAATCTTAAAATTTTAATGGATAACACTGCTGTTTTGCATACCTTTAAGTACAAAAGACAGCTAGCAAGCAAAAAATATACATTTTTTGCTATATATGCCTCACCAGATACTTAATAGATGCCATTAAAATGCTTCAAATAGTAGGCACTTCAAATATTAATTTGTTATTGCTTCAAATATTGTATTTCTGAGCATTATGCTACTCTCAATTATTTGATTACTGTATTTACAATTTATATGTAGTCATTTTTTTCATCATACTAGTAGGGAGTATTCTTTACCTAACTCCCTGTAAAAACTCTGAGTCATCATTTCCAGAGTAATAAATATTGTGTAAAAGAGGAGACTTCTTAAAAATGGTAAATGGAAATGGACACACACTTGTATGCTTTTTGTGTATAAGGGCCACATGTCTTTCTGCATGCCTGTGCATAAAAATAGTGTCATTTTCATTTTTCTTGGATGGAGTTTAAGTGTCTTTAAATGAAGTTAATTTCTGTTACTGAGAGAAGGGAGTTAATATGTAGATGTGAGAACAGAGATGTCAAAGTGTGACTACTGTTTAAAATAGGAGGCACTGAATTCTCATCACCTCACTGTCATCCCTTATGACTATACACAGTTTGAAGATGGTTCAGATGGTTAAGGTAATAAATCTATATAGGACTGTATGTTGCTGAATGTTGCCTCCAAATGTGAACAAAAAAATACACAGCTTAGCTAGAAAAGCCATGCATTTGTTCTCTCCAGATCTGAAATGGAGACTTCTCAAGGAGAGTTTCAGAAGAGTGTATGTTCTCTTGGCAGGGGAATTTAAAAAAAAAAAAAAAAAAAAAAAAAAAAAAATTCTTGTTTCTACAAAGTAGAAGGAAAAAGGTATCAGTTATCAGATGGTGGAAGATTTTAGTTGCTGTGTAAAGGCTGTGTTACTAGACCTTACTTTAAGACTGCGTGTGACAAGGGCTGTGGCCCAAAAGGTACCTTCCAGATCAGCAGTGTTAAGGCTGAGGAGTGTTATGCATCTGTATTGATCTGAGAGAACTTGTGAGAGAAATTAGATTTTTCCGGTGTTCAAGGAAGAGGAATTCTGTTCTTTAACCCTTCACAAGGTGAGTCTCCTCTGTCCTCCTCCTAGGCTGTTCTGCTACGACAGGCACGGAGGCTACAGGGAGGAATAGGAAAAGGCAAGGCAGTCGCATCTTCTCACTTGCGTTTCATGGAAAGTGCACCCCTCTGGTGGAAAGTGCAAATACCTTTAGGAGAAACTGTGAGCTTTGTAAGGCAGTGAAATTAGTGCAATGTAACGGCTGTAAAGCTGCATCATATTGTCCAGATTACTTGATCATCATTTAAGTATTTAAGGAAAAAATAAGGAAACAAGTTGTTATACTGATTTCTAATTATCTTGAATTTTTTAGGGCTCTGCTGGTCATAAACCCTGTCATAGGCAGGCATATATTAGTGACTGCAAGCCTTGTATTTCTATAGTCTTTTGTTAGGTATCTGTGATATTTAAAACTGTATATAAATGTGTTTATGCTCAAAAACAATTATTCTCCAATTATTATTTATAATGGTTTGGTTTATACAGAATTTTGAACTACCTGCTGGTGGGATTACTTGAAAGCGTTTTAAAACTTCATAACGCATGCTTAGGACTGCAGGGATTGCTTAGATTACCTTTCCGCTATTATCACAACATTATTTCAGTATGTACACTTGGGAAGGGGTGAGGTGGAAATGTGTACACTACACAGGTTGCTTTGGAATACGCTGCATGCATAAACACGTATTCCTCAATTTTCCTAATGCTGTAAGTGTACATCTATCATGAATTTATTTTTCTATTTCTAAAACAACACCATGATGTTCCTTTTCCATCTGTCGCAGTGTTTCTGTATTCAGATAAGCTTATCTAATCTACTCATATTTCCTTTGTCAGATGTAATAACTCTTCTAAGAGAAACCTCTGCCTTTCTTGGTGAGCACTAGGAGGTTGAGGTGCTCTCAAATGAAAAGCAGACTGATGGCTGTAGGAGCTGAGAGAGTCTGGACTGAAGGCAGTTCTTATTCTTGGTAGCTTGTTGTACAGTAAAAACAAACACCCAGACTTCATTAAAAAAGTGAAATTCAATAAAGGTAAATAGCATTCAATAATCTATGAAGCCAAGCTTACCTTAGACTTTCCAAAGGATGTTATAAAAACTTAATTATCATTGTAAATTAAGGCAATGTTATGCTACTGACAAGGGTCATAAATCCCTTTTCCCATTAGCAGTCGCAATGATGTTTCTGTTTTCATAGAAATTTGCCATCATTTGTAATTTCACTGTGGCACAGTTCTTGAGAATGTTTCATCAGTAGATGTGCCACATTTTCATGGTCTTCTGAACTCTGCAGGAATTTATTAGTGCTCCCATTGTCCCATCTCTATGCAGAATATTTGCTGCTGCGATAACTTAAAAAGCATACCAGCTCAGAGCAGCGGTTCATCTACTCATACAAATATTAGTAAAATTAATAAAATCCTGACATACTTTTGACGAATATATGTTTGTAAGTACCTGCTTTTTTTATAGCAGCACATTTCCATTCCCTTCACTGAAGTGGTGCGAGTTTACAACAGCTGAGTTGTTATCCTTTACATACCAGTGATGAGGAAAAGCCTTATAAAATGATGGAGCTCTGTTGGGCTTTGCAGCTCCCCATGTATTATTTAACAATTATCAGGTAAACAACACATGCTGCAATAATTCCAAAATGAGTAGCTGTACATCTATGTACTGCTGTGTACATGAATGTACTGCTGTGTAAACAAATTTTTGTTTTGGAGCAGACCATCCTAATATTAACTTCAAATTAGGTCAGTCTGGTTCTCCAGTCTAGAACACTTTACTGATTTATTCCTGTACCTTTGCCCTCGGCTACTGAGATTCAGAGAACATCTTCATTACAGGTGCAAGAATTAGCATAAATAAACACCACGAGACCATTGTCACGTGAGTTTGTTTCAAGATTGTTTCAAATATTTACTGTAGGGGCAGTCACAGAAACATATGTTCTCTGAGCCACTGTCCTGATTTTTCTTTTCAGTCATAAGCGATTATTCTGAAGATATTGTCTTGACAGCTTTTTTTAAAGCTGGCCAAAACTGTACATCCAAAATCTCTTTGCCTCTTACTGGCTCAATGGCAGTGGTGAGAAATCTGTTGGCTGTTTCAATCTGTACACAGCAGTGGGTCCTTTGGTCTACCCCTGGGAAGAGAATCTCCTGTCTCAGTCTGAAGATCTGTACCTGACTGCTGACATTACCCTGGCCAGACTTTCATCATTTCACAACAAAATTTGGTTTGACCAAGTTAGTTATGTTTCACATATCTTACTCCTTTTTATTTCCTAGCATACCCATCGTAGAATCATAGACTCATAGAATCATTTAGGTTGGAAGAGACCTTTAAGATCATCAGCTCCAACTATTAACCCAGCACTGCCAAGTCCACCACCAACCCATGTCCCTAAGCACCACATCTACATGTCTTTTAAACCCCTCCAGGGATGGTGACTCCACCACTTCCCTGGGCAGCCTAGGGCCTGACCTTTCAGTGAAGACATGTTTCCTAATACCTAATCCAAAGAAGGCATCAAATACCTCACCATTTTCCTCATTCTTTGTCACTGTTTCCTCCTGACATGTTCTTGTTAATGTGTAGCATTACATACTCACTTTTGCTTTTATTTCCACCCTGCTTGTAGAGGCACGCCTCTGTATCAATTATGATCGCTAATCCTTGCCGCTTCTAGCGCGTGAAGCATCTGAGTTCATGCCATGTAGTAGTTCTTTCACCACCTAGGTGCATCTCCTTTATGGCACTGCATACAATGTACAAATGTATCTGTTGCTTCTCACCAACCTTGGTGGCGTACAGCAGCTCTACGCTAAATGAACTTAATTAGTTTGTCAGCCTTGAACTGCTGCCTTTCAAGTCTCTCTACAATTTGGCAGTTGAGGGAAACAGAAGGTGTTGGGGGAGACATAGAAAAAAGAACAATGATGCTGTACAGGCTGTAGCAGGGAAGCCTGGAGAAAGGTCAAAATGAGACGGAAAGGAGAAAGCGCTCTTAAATGAATTATTGATTTGTCAGCTTCCCTTGCAGATCTAAATTAATTTATTAATTTATGGTTAGCATTTAAGCAGTACTTACAAGCAAGATGTCCTGGAAACTAATATATATTGGATTATGATGTTTATGGAAAAGGTAGTATTAAAATGCTTATTATTCACAGTTTGGGGGTTGGGGGTGGTTCAAGGAAATACAGAGACTGATTATTCAAATGTAGAACAAAATAATTTTAGTCCTGCTTCAAGGTCTCATTTCAGTGAATTGCATAAATGCCCATGTTGGAGTCATGTTGAAATAAGATTTAAATGTTGTTACTGTTTTGCTGGTTTGGGTATAAACACAAGTGCCAAGTGAACTCTCAGTGCGCGTGCCTGCATCTTGTCAGGATATCTTAATACAGAGTGATTTCTGCTCACCGTTTCACGCTCAGCCTCCTGCTTATGTGTATTCTGGAAACATTGAAACGATTGATAATTTTGCTGCCAATGTACACTGCTTTTGTGGATAGATTGCTCAGCTATGTCATATATTTATTAAATAATGCAATGATTATTTTGTTTGCAAATTTTTATGCTGCTGCGTTAGCCACATAAATTGTAGTTCAATGTATGTGAGTTCCCAAATAATTAGGTACTGTAGGAGCTGGGTGAAAATGTGGGTGAGCAGTCGGTGTTGTTCCTTTAAACATACGCAGCTTGAAAAGCAGATGGAATTGTGTTCTCATGATGTTTAAGGACTTTTAGAACACTGCATATCACCAGCATCTGGAGACCAATTACTGAAGAGGCTCCATAGGGGTCCAGCCTCAGGGTTTTTAGTTGGATGAATAATATATAAACTCTATAGTTTCCCACAGAGAGCAACTGGAGCAGTTTCAGAAGGAAATAAGCCTTTTAGGAGTTGAATTGAAAATGAAATAACAGCATAGGATTTAAAATGAGGCAGTTTTACATAAAGTCGAATGTAGTGCATTAGTTACATGAATTCTGATTTTTTTTTTTTTTTCCTTTATCATTTTGGAATGCAGTTTTTCCTATTTTTGGCACACATCTATTTGAAAGCCTTAGCAAAATTCTATAAGGCTTATTCAATTACTGTAAGAACTAGCATACTAAATTTCCTTTTAAAGAAGTGGTGGAAATGATCTTAATACCTGCATCGTTTGTTTTATAATACAGGTTCACTGTTACAGTTCTCAAACCATAATCAGATTTTATCTCGCCTGTCATTGTGTTTGGCTCTTGGGTTTACTCACTGCACTTTTTACAACTAGGAACATTGCAAAATGGCATATCCAGTACTATTAAAAACCCTCTTTCAACTCATGATATCCCTTCAAATTCCTAGTCATTATCTTCTGTTTCAGTTTACTTGAAAGCAAAGCACATTTGAAAAGGAAATAAAATATCTGAATGGAGATATTTGGATCTGAGAAGAAATTTATATTGTTTGGTTAATTATAACAGAAATTCCTCTCTACTGGTTCATTTCAATACAGATGCAAGTGAAAATTCACCGAGTGGGCACTTTAAAGCCGAAGAATACATTAGCTGGAGAACATTATCGAGATGGATGCAGAAGAAAACAAATAAGATTGTAGCTTTTATTTAAAAAAAAAATTAACAACAAAAAGAAGTGGAATGTTGGTTGGCAAAGTGTTGAGAAAACATTTCTTGAAAAAAAAAAAAAAAAAGGCAGAATAGAAATAAAGACACAAGGACTGAGGTTTTTTTTTCCAGCATCCATTGGTGCTATGCTTGGTTTATTTTACAACTTTCTGTCAGAAATTTTGCGTCAATCTGGAAACTCAGTCTCTTGAATTTTTAACTGTGGCATTAATCTTCATGAGGTAAATATTCCTACCAAATTCACTATAACTATTCAGCTGAATATACAGGTGAAGCATTTGCAGGCATGATCATAACACCAAAATCTCCTAAATTAAATTGGAATTGAAGGGGAAAAAGGTAGTAGTAGAGTGACATTCCTGGGAGAAAAAGATCAGAATGTACGTGGAAGCTATATGTGGCAATAACATTAATTGATTTGATATTCAGAGTGTCAGAAAAACCAATGCAGCTTACCCTCCAAGAGAATAGAAAGTGTTATATTATTAATTAAATAATTATTGGCATGCAGTGGAATGCTAGAGACACAACAAAAATCATAGTTCTGCCAGATTATATATGAAACTATATTGAAAGTATGTAAATTATTCTGCCTTTTTTTTTTTTAATGAGAAACTAGCCATGTAGTAAAGGGAAAGAAAAGTAGCTACCCAGATTTAAGTATCAGGCTAAATTGAACCTGGTTAATATAGTAGAGCTCAAGTTGTACTTTAATGAGATTAAAACCAAGTCCCTTGGCTCTGACTGTTTCAAAACCTGTGTCCTTATCTGTATTGTTTCAAGTTGTTAACGTGTGTCAGTGCTGTGTAGGGCTCGTAGTCTGTGATGATGTCTGAAAAAGTCATTCATCGTGTCTCCTCCATTCCCTGACTTTTCTTTCCAGCCTCTGTTTTCATTCATGAATATTGCATCTAGCATGCGTTACTGGTTCCTAATCATCCTTTATCTGGTTATAGTCAGTGCACTGTGCCACTGCTGCTTTGTGAAAACAATAGCAAGAAGGTTATTTGCTTTGGAACTTAAAAGTGGCTAGTGATAGACTTTGTGCCCCCAAGTTTACTGTGGGAGTTTAAAAGGCAAGGAAAAGGTTTTGTTGGTCACAGCAATAGAAATGAAAAAGGATTCAGAGTGAGTAGAGATAGTCAAAGTAGCAAGGGAAGTGTTGAAGCAGGGTACTGAACACTGGTGAAAAAAAGAGAAGGCTTCCAGATGACAGCTCAAAAAAAAAAAAAAAAAAAAAAAAAAAAAAAAAAATTCTTTTTAAATTCATGCTTCCATTACAAATATAGCCTAAGGAGCACAGGTCAGTCTCCATTCCTTTTTTCTGTCTGTCCTTCAGCTCTTAGTCCTGAGTGTCCAATATTGATTGACACCTGAGATACAGAAACCATTAAGAACTGGCCAGGATGTCTAAGATGATTCAGGAAAAGTGAAAGGACCAAGAAAGTCATTGCAAAGTCAATTCTGATAGCCCTCACTATGAGGAAAAAAAAAAAAAAAACAATGTGAGGAGGGAATGTAGGGCAAGCACATATTGTGCTGGTGTTGGGTTGTGTTTGTGGGGTTTTTTCTGGTGTTTTGGGGTGTGGGTTGTTTTTTTTTTTTAACTAAGAAAAGCATAGACTTCAAAATCAAACAATGAAAAATTGATTTATGTGAAAATAGAATCTCTTGGTAACTTCTAATACCCTCCCAGAACATGCGGGTGAGCTGAACCCAAATCCCTGAGAGCACAGAAGTACGTGGTTCAGGTACACACTGACACATCTCCGTAACGTGGCTTTTGGGCCTGCAATCTGGAGTGATGCTGCTGCAAAGCAATAACGCAGTTTAGAAGCATTTCTGCTTCTGCTGATGCTACAAAAGAACATAGAAACTACGCAAGTGGTCCCTGTAAATTGATCACTATCAATTTCTGGCTGAAGTCAGGCCAGGAGGCGGGGGGCTGCTTGTTTCTGGCCACATGCATGCAGGGTCTTACCCTTCCCTCTCAGGGAGGATTGTACTCAAGACCTTTCCTTTCCTTGCCTGTTCATCAGCCTCAGCGGTTGCAGCCGAGTGTGCCAGCTTTCTTCTCATCATCTTCATGGCAAGATGAAAGCTCTGTGGGCTCGGCATAGTAAGTCCATAAAATGAGAAGTCTGTAAAAATAGTCAGTAATAAGGCACGTTTGCTCCCTCCAGGCACGAAGGCACAGCTCATCCATCGCAGTCACAGCTCTCCGAAGCTGCTGGAATGAATCCTTCCGCTCTGGTACAATATAGTTGCGTCTCTTGCAATAAGGACTGTTGGACTGTATTCAGCTACATGTGGGAACAGAAATGCCTGCGCCAAAATAAAAGTACGAAGAAAAAAGAGATAACGCATCCATTTTGAGTGCCTTTGCTTCTACTCATGATGGCACTTTTACTATGCCATTGCAGTTCCTAGGGATGGGAGACAAAATAATACCTGCTATAGCATGTCATCTTAGTAGCTGTGCCTGCTCCGTGCCGTTCCAGCTGTGAGAGCTAGCTTACCATAACTTTATGTAGCAGCTGAATCAAAGAGATGTGAGCTTTGGCTGTGCCCAATTTTAAATCAGCTTTTCTCCATCTAGCAGCTTCATGTACTTGTTTTAGCATCAGATATACTTGAGAATCTAAATATCAATTAAACATAATTCTTATCCTAGTTTGCCTAATATGATTCTTTTGTTGTCTCTCAGTTTCTGTGTAACTGAAATGCATTTTGTAGAAAATCATACCTTATAAACTTTGTGTAAAGTTTTATTTGACTCAACTAATAGAGCTGGTAGTTAATTTACGGAAGCAAAACCCCTTTCCAGCAGTGGTAGAAAAAGGACAAATGTAATTTGATTTCAGTTCTGGACTTCCTAGCACTGAAAATGAGAAAAAGTACTTCTTGATTTGCCAGTTGAACAACTTCTGTATTGAATCCATTTGGGGAAAGTAGGTATTGATAGTGGGAGAATTCGTCTTTACGATTTTTTATTTTTTCTTTTTTTTTGGAAAACTCAGTAAGCTGAGATGCTTGCTTCATGTTCTGGGTCTCAGCCTCTGAAGACCCTGCTTTCTCAGTAGCCTGTAGTGATCAGTGGGTCTATCAAGACTCTGACTTGATCTCCTTACAGCTTTAGTGATGGACACTTCCTTTGCAGTGTGTACAAAGCATAGTATTTTGTGTAAATATCTAATAATCTCATTTTTTTTTATTTTTTCCCTGCTGATTGTTGCTGATTGCCAAGAGATGTTTAGTTAAAAACAGTCGTCTTTCCAGCAAACTAGCTTCTTTGTCTGATTCATACTTTGCTCCATGAACCTGGCGTTGTGACTGCTCAGCCATTTCCCGTGAGGTGAATTGTGAAGCTCCGAGCAATTGCATAGTCCTTTCCAAGGTTTTGGCGTTGTACTAAAGCAGACTGGGCACAAAGAAAAAAACTTCACTTTGACCAGAGATATCCTACAGGCTACTTTGGTAAAGAGAAAGGAATTACCTTTTTTTCACAGTTTACCACAGTGTGGCAGTAGTTCTTTCTGACTCCTCTGAGCTGATCATGGCTTCTGTTGCAAAGCTTAGGCGTTTACTACTTGGCATCCATCTGATACCTTTCAACAAATTCCAACTCTTGTCCTACTGATAGTGGCCAGGTTCCAGGAGCATTAACTGCAGTATAGCAGAGATATGGTATGATTTTTTAGCATCCAGAGTATTTTCCTCCTTCCCCTTTGCATGAATAATCAATGCAGGATGTCCTTACTTTATTAAATGTGTAGTCAAGGCTGGGATATCTCTGGTAGGATTTTCCTGGAGCATAAACCTCTGCATTTCTACTGGAAGTCAATACTGTCAGCTTTGAGCTGCCTCTCTCTGTACTCTACCTTTAGGCTCTTTGCTGTTTTTTTCTCTATTTCATCCTTCTTTCTTGGTGATGGTGGCAATGGCCAGGCTATATCTCACTGTACGAGTTGATTCAAAAGGGTGTCACGGACTTGTAGCTTTCATTTTTGATTTACTTGCTGTTCTAGTCTTACACAGGTGTGAACTCCGGATGAAGCATTACTGTGTTAAGGGATGTCTTTGTGACTGGGTTCTGCTTAGTCCAATATCACAGTCTGGTCTATGTCTATAAACATGAAAAAAACCTTAGTTTACACAGTAGCTGTGTGTGCACTCTGGTTACAGCTATCATCGATAGGTTAAATCATGGAACTATTAAGAAGGTTCTGCCATCTTCCTTTCAATAACGTGATTCTGTAGAAATGTACTTATTCATAAATCTTCTAAAAGTACGGTCCCTCTAACCTTGTGGGAGGCAATATCACCTGGTAATGTGTTCTTTTAGAAAGGTCAGTCTGGAGATAGCAGGATAGCAGCCTGCTGTGTCCTTCCTGCAGGTACCTGAACACGTGTGGCTGCACTCTGATTTGGTCACTCTGATTTTTCTCTCATTGAAAGAAATACTTTTGATGTTGGAGTTGATGTAGGAGTTTTCTTTTACACTCAGAGCAACTACAGAAAAGTCAGCCAGTCTCTTACATACTTCTAAAATAGTTGAGTGTGTTATGAACTGGATCTTTAGAACTGGATCTTTAGAACAAATGGTGAGCATTAAACAAAAGCAATGGATTTCCTTTTGAGTGAAATTTCATACTCTTATGTGAATCTTTCCTATCTACAAGGTCATCCTTATGGAAATTCCTGGTCTGCTGAGAGAACGTGAGAGTATCTGAGGTGGTCTTGTTCAGTGACTTTAAAATATGGAAGCTGAAAGTATGTCACCAGCTCTGGTGATTAGGCACAAAGCTAAACTATGTGTGCTGGTGGAAGTGACTAGACTGTTGTTTCAGCAGCAATGCAGAGAATAATACTGCCTTGTCCTCAGAATAACTAGGGAGCTTGATACCTGCAAGATGGAACGGTGTTGTGTTTTGTTTTGATTTTAATTTGGAAAGCTGGTATATGCACTGGGCCTGATGAATGAGTGTGTGCCTGTATTAGTTGTTAGGTGAGGAAAATTTATCAAGAGGAGGGAAGGTTTTTTTACAGAAAATGACTTAAATATCTGAATATTGGGAGTTAAAAAAAGTTGATGTGCAAAATACATTAACAGAAAAAGTAACTGGATATCAGCTGGAGTTTTGTGGTGCTTTCTGAAGCTATGTTGTAGCTCAGCCACTGGAGGATGAAAGAACGAGACAATTGCTGATGTCTGGGTGGTGTGAATGATGTCGCACCTCAAGCTGTATCAGCAGTGATCAAGAGAAATCATTTCAGTTGTAGATTTGCTGACAGTTCCAGAAATCCAAAGTTTCTTAAAGGGAAAGTAACAGTAAATTAACTCAGTAAATTTCTACAAAGCTTTGAAAAGTTTCATTACTCTCCTCAAAGAGGAGGGAAAGAAGAAGGAGGGAATGAGAATTATTATCTGAGAAACCAGCACTGTACAATAGTCAAAGATCTGATTAATCCTCTTTATCATCTCTCATGTTGGTGACTTCTTAAAAGAAAGACAGTGTGGTTATTTCTTAGCTATTAAAAATGAACTGGCTGCAGAAAATAGCAATTTAAAAATGCCCTCTGATGTTTTGCTGACTAAAAGATGGAGCTATGATGACTAAAATTAATTCTGCGCACAGTGCCTTGGGTTTTAGGACAAGTGTAAGATTCTTACGAAGTCCTTCATCTCACATAGTATTTACCATAAGGACCATGTTTCCTCAATTCCTTGAGTTGTAACATTGTAGTTTAGGGATTTTAAGATTTTGCGCCCACTCCCCCAGTGTAATTTAACTTGCTGATGCCAACTTAGAGGTAGAGCTAAAAGCAGGTAATGTTGACTTGAAAGGTTGACTCTGAAATAGTGGTCAAAAATGCAAATTACAATAGGAATTGAGTAAAGAAAACAGAAACATTGTTATGCCATTAATGTACCCTTAGTCCATCCACAAGTTGAATCCTGTGTCCAATGCTCTCAAAAATGGCATGGGAGTGTGGGTATAGATTTGTAAGAGAGTAGTATGAACGCTCAAACATACAAAAATGCTTTGCTATAAGTGTTATGGATGCTAAATGATTGTATAGATTTGCAAGACTGGAAAAATTTAAGGCAAAATCATTGAGGGTTCATAAATACGTAGGCAAGGCCTTCACCTCAGGACTCTGAGGTTCACACTTGTAGAAACAGAGAGAGGTGTGGGAAGATACAATGGTGAACTCATCTGTTCTTACATGCTTTCAAAATTACCCACTACCAATCACTCAGAAGGTGCTGGACTAACTTAACCTACAAAGGACTTCTCCAAACTGATTCAAGATAAAAGTGAAGCTGAGAAATTATGTACATTAAAAATTCTTTTTACAATAAAATTATAATAATATGCAACAAAATCCAGGTTTAGAAACAACTTTCACACAGGTATGTTAAGCTGGACATGTAACCCTGCCTTACAGCACTTACATACCCTCCTTGAAGTGGCTCTTCAGAGGAGGATCACAAAGATGATCCGAGGGCTGGAGCACCTCTCCTATGGAGACAGGCTGAGAGTTGAGCTTGTTCAGCCTGGAGAAGAGAAGGCTGCGGGGAGACCTGATTGCGGCCTTTCAGTACCTGAAGGGGCCTACAGGAAAGCTGGGGAGGGACATTTGACGAGGGCATGTAGTGATAGGACAAGGGGTCATGGCTTTACACTGAAAGAGGGAAGATTTAGATTAGATCTAAGGAAGGAATTCTTCACACTGGGGGTGGTGAGGCCCTGGCACAGGCTGCCCAGAGCAGCTGTGGATGCCCCACCCCTGGCAGTGTTCAGGCCAGGCTGGACGGGGCTCTGAGCAGCCTGGTCTAGCGGCAGGTGTCCCTGCCCATGGCAGGGGGTTGGAACTAGGTGATCTTTAAGGTCCTTTCCAACCCAAACCATTCTATGATTCAATGAATGAAATTTTCCCTGGTTTACGACTGCGCAGTTACTCTAGTATTTATTTTTCCAAGAAAAATAATTTTTAACTGTGGTCTGAGCACACAAAATATATAAATATTTAATGGGAGAGGAATATTTATAGGAAAAGAGATGCTACTGGTTTAAGGAAGTGAAAGCAATTGAGTTTAATGGAAAACTATTTTTTGGTTTTCCTACTCTTATTGAAGTATCGTGATGAAGATTTACTGTTAAATGACAATCATATTAATTCTTTGAGAACTTTTTAATGATTCAGGGCTGAATTCTGCTACTCACAAATAGAAGTCTGGAGCGTTGTCTGAAATAATTGCAGGGTTACTCTAAGCTAGTCAAGGTCTACTTTTAAGCCTCTTTTTCCTGGTAAAACCATTAAATGGTCTACAATAGAATTTTAGACTATACAAGTAATCAAAAATTAACCTGTTCATTAAACGGTAAAGAAAAAGGTTGTATGTAGTGTGTTTTCTTGGTCTTTCATTGCTGCCTTCTCCCTTTCTTTGTTGCAACAGGAATCACAGAGAAATTAGTCTTCAAAAGTCTGGTCCCTTTCCAGATCCATGAAATGCGGGACATTATTTCACTTCTGTGAAATAAAAGTATTGACTTTTCTTGGCAAGTTTTCTTTTTGGTCTGGGATCTAATACAAAGGCATAACACTTCAAGAAACAATACAGATGGAGGTGTAGGCTTTACAACTTCAAAGAATACAAATGAAAATTATCTGCCAGGGAGTGGAGTTAGACTGAATGTAAAGGAAGTTGAGCTCATGGTGTACTGAAAGCCCATAAAGGAGAAGTAGAAAAATTAGAAATACTCATTAGATAAAACTTTGTAATCAGTTTCTAATTATTGAAATATAAATTATTGCATCAGTATTTTTTCTAGTTTCATTCTCCATATGCGATCTTGATGTGTACATCTGACATGAGCTGTGAAAATTGTCAAGAATTTGAAACTTTAAATTAAAAAAAAAAAAAACAAACACCACAGTTTTCACAATGCCAAGGTTAAATGTTGCAAGCAATCATCATTTATTTATTGCTACATTTTAGTTCATACTGTAGTTGTATACAGAATATGTTAATCATCATAAAAACGGAAAGACTGCGCTTGCCTCAGGAGTTTTCTGTTTGTCTTTCAGATCATATTTTGACTGGCATTTACAGATTCTACGTCAAAGCTGTTAATTTAATTTTGACATTTGTTAGGCCAGGGCAGGAAAATAATTTCTGTTATGAAAAATAATACAGCAAGTCTTCATAATTTTGTATTGAAATTTTTCCCTTTTTGGAAGATTTTCTGAAAGTCAGTTATTTCTTCTATGAATAGACATTGTTTTCATTGGAACATTTCAATGTAATCATAGAAAGTAAGAGATGACAAGCAATTTCAAATCCATTTTGACTTTACTTTGCGTCACAGTTTACTCTTGGAAATGAAAACAAATCTGACCCGTTCTCAGATTTTAGGATTGAATATATTTTAACTTTTTTGCTTTGCTAAACAGTTTTGAAGCTGTTCAAAGAAGTCAGTCTGTAATTATCCCTACATCTCCTTTCTTTTTTCTTTTATATTTTTGGTGTTGTTTTGCTTAGCTTTGCTAAGCAGGCAAATATAAATAAGAAACACTAATAAATTATGAAGCGTCTGAACACAAACTTGTACATAGCATAATGCCTTGAAAGATTTGTAACCAAGATGTATCAAAGAGTAGCCCTGTTGTTCTATTTTAAGACTTGGGAAATCTTTTTTTTAACAGTATGTTAATGGAAACAGGATTTCCGAAGGTTATTAAAGCCTAATTAAAGTTTAATGAATGTAGAAAATGTTAATAATATAACAGCATTGGGATGTGTATGTGTGCTGTGACAGTGCATGCTATTATGAATTATCTGGCAGAACATGGGCTTTTATAGTTCACACCTACAGCTTTCATAAAACTTTCTTTTGATTTTGCCAGTTTTGCATATCTTTAGAAAGCATGAGCAATTTGAAAGGAGAGCATTGTAATCTACTGTCCAGGCTGAAAAAACTGTTCTCCTTTTAGTTGCAGTTCCTTATTTCCTTTGTGCTTTCAATATGATATTTGTAGCACCTTGGATCAATGCATTTGCAGCATTTTTGCTGTAGCTGCCAGTCCTTGTTAATGAGTAATTTTACACCCATAGTAGATATAAAAATGTTAAACTATTAACAACACCAAAAAACCCCCAGTGCTTTATGAAGAATACTGTAGGTTGTCCTAAGAATGCCTCCTAAAAGGCTGTAAAAGCATCCAGAGGCAGAGGTAACTGTGGGCTCAGCAGCTCTCCAGCTCCCACGGTACCAAACCTCTTGACGACAAGTAGATGGGCCCTACATCGCCAGGGCACTGAAAACTCTAGAAAGTCTCTTTATTTTACTGCTTTCCAAAATGCAAATTTTACGGCTTCCTCATCACTTGCTTGTACAATTTTATCCAGAAAACTGAGTTTGTAAGTGTTTCAGGCAGTCAGATACAAACTGACTTGTCTTTTTCAATTTAAACTGCTTGTTAAGTTTTGAACAGCCTTTGTAATATGAAAATGTTATGTTTGAATAGCTTTGAGAAGTTGCTTATTCTTGTAACTGTGGGTTAACCTGGTAGAAGTACTTAATAGAGCAGGTTCCAGAATCCACTTTACAAGATTTGTATGTATACATCTGTATAGATAATATTTGTGTATTTCCAGAGCATTTCTTGTTTTGGATCTTTGTCTCCTATCTTTGGAAAATGGGCCAATTAAATTTGGAAAAATTGTAGCAATCAAGCAATTATATTCTGTATTGGTTATGGATAGTTCAAATAGGAGTCATTAAAAAAAAAAAAGATAAAATTATTTGTAACACAATTACTTTCTTATAAAATAATAGTAGATCAAAAACCAATCTAGAGAAATGAATGTTTTATTACATTTACACATTTTGTGGTACTAGATACGATCTAAAAAGTATAGCATTTGAGTAGCAATCAAGCAATTATATTCTGTATTGGTTATGGATAGTTCAAATAGGAGTCATTAAAAAAAAAAAAGATAAAATTATTTGTAACACAATTACTTTCTTATAAAATGATAGTAGATCAAAAAACAAAATCTAGAGAAATGAATGTTTTATTACATTTACACATTTTGTGGTATTAGATACGATCTAAAAAGTATAGCATTTGATGAGATGCGTTGATGACTAAAATACATAGCTATGAAAGGTGTCTGTTTTTTCAAATGTACTCAATATGGGGATAAAAAGGAAGTTTCAGAAATTCTTTAACCCTTTTTTTATGTTCAATGATATTTGTCTTCCCATTAATTACTACTTTTCCATTTGTGCAACCCCATTGCAAACACTTGTTTTAGGCCTTTGAAGGACTAAAGAACATTAAATTTAGAATTTGGAAAAAAAAATAAAAGAAAAGAAAAAGTCTTTTAGTACAAACAGACCTTTGGCAGGTTTAACACATCCGTAACAGCTGTTATAATTTGCCATAATTTTTTATGCAACATCATAAAGAAAAGGCCGTAACTCCCATCTCTAAATGCAACTGGCATATTTCTTCCCGCTTCTCCTGCTGTGGACTGCCAATTATCACGAGTGAGTAATGAAAGAGTGAAGCCTTTGGAGCAGCCAATTCTCAGAACCATTAGTTTTCTTTTATACTCCAGCCTAATTCCAGGAATGTGCTAGATGAGAAATAAGACATATCATGTCATTTCAGGATAATACCATGTAATTTTGGGGTAATAAAGAATTCATTTCTGGAGAGAGATGTGATCTGATATGGAAAAGTTCAATTTCTTTCTCTCCAGAGAGCTTTATCTCTTCAGATGTGACCTTGTATAATTAAATATATTTCAAATATCAAGAGAAATGGCAGCAGAGCAGACAATAGAATTCTTTATTTTATGTAGAAATGAAATGAAATTATATGAAGCAGTCAGTGTAATATAAGATGAAGGAGATTGCTACTATTCATTGTTTCCAGTG
>JMFS01128412.1:0-12471 GCA_000699545.1 Podiceps cristatus | reverse complement strand
CTGCAAACTTGCTGAGGGTGCGCTCAATGCCTCACTCAAGGTCCCTTCCAACCCAAACTATTCTATGATTTTATGATCTATAATATGTCTCCGTTTGGAGGTGTCAGCCTATGATATCGCATAACTCATGCATGGAGTGTCCATGCTGCAGGATATCAATTGGCTGCAGCTCAAATTATGTGTGATAAGCAAGGCAGCTGAGATAAGGATGTTTGCTGGGGTATTGGGCTGGATCTCAATCTTTCCAAGCCAGGGTGTTATTAGCAGACCTGGGGCTTGAACTGGTGTTACTGGAAGGCAGTACTGTTTGAGACATCCTTTCCCTGCAAAAGCTAAGTGTAGGAAATGCTTAATTCAAGTGCCTGATAGCTGAACACAAAAAGGAAATTCTGCTTCTATCTGTGCTTTACTTACTTTTTTGGCAGACACAGGCATGAAGTTCCAGGAGTCTTCAGCTCAGACCCCCACAGAATTGGAAATGAGCGAAAGGGAAGATTTTTATTTTTTTTTTGACTTCTCTCGCATCTCTCAGAAGAGGTGTACAAGCTGCTAAAGGAACCTACTTCTTCAAAATGTAGAACCAGATTTGGGAGTTATATGGCAACATGCTAGCTGGATCTGTAATTCATTCAGATAAACCCATTTGGAACAGAAAAATAGATCCGTAAGTGAGAACAAAAAAAAGGCTCCTACTTTATATTGCTTGTTAGGAAGTTTCAGGATGGTTGCCACTTTCCCCATTGACTGTCAGTACACAGCCTTGGAAAAACCACATAGTATTTCTGCATCTTTACTGCCTATCATTAAAATAGGGATAACGAAGCTTCCTTTTTACCTATCCTTTATCTGCCTTCTCATCCTGATTTGCAAATGCTTGGACATACTGACAGTCTTTTATAAGGTACATGGACAATGCTTAACACAAGTCCCTTTTTAATTTTCCTTGATGTGTTCTAGACGCTATTTATTTTTATGCTGGTCAATAAGCAGCACTGCACTGATTTCCAGTGAAGTTTTGAGTCAACACAATGAAATGTGATGGCCTTTGATATCTAATAAGGGTGTGCTCAATCAAACCTAATTTTTACAGTGGAAGAAATCAATATAATTTGAAAATTCTAGCTCCTTGTCAGACACACGTGATAATTGGGCAAATGGTTATTTATATGGTTGCAAACATGTGCAAAACAATTGCCTAAGTTTGGTTCCTGGAGGAAACCAGGCTATAAAAAAACATCTTGAAGTGTCACATAGCCTTCAGCCATTGACCTTAAGACTTCAGGAGACAAGACCTGTCCTACAGGTAAACAGAGAAATTTGTCCCTAGAGACATTAACCTGACAATTTTCACTACACTTTAGTTCAAAATAAATCTCTTTGGGATGTAACTCGTCAAGAAAATGAAAAGAAATGCACTTTGATTCAAAGCTGAACAGCCTCTTGTCAGCTACATCACAGCTTTTCCTTCTCTCTGGCCACAGAACAAACCAGAAACTCCACAAAGATTATTTCTTTTTCCTTGAGGGACAAAGTCTAAGATTGAAGTGGTGACTGGTGTCCCTCAGGGGTCCATATTGGGACCAGTACGATTTAATAGCTTCATCAATGACATAGTGGAATCGAGTGTACCCTCAGCAAATTTGCAGATGACACCAAGCTGAGTTGCAAACACGTGACAGTTGGGCAAATGGTTATTCGTATGGCTGCACAGATGTGCAAAACAATTGCTTAAGTTTGTTTCCTGAGGAAACCAGGCTAGAAAAAGCATCTCGAAGTGTCACATAGCCCTCAGCCATTGACCTTAAGACTTCAGGAGACAGGACTTTCACTGGAGAACCGCTGAGATTCTTTAATGCTACCTAAAGTTCTTTATTGGGGATTTTTTTTTCCATTGGACACATTGTAGAAAGAGCTCTTCTATTTACTAGTATTGATGATGAAAATTAGATATAAGCTAAAGTTAAAAGAAGAAAAATCTGAGTTGAAAAAAAACCTGTGCTGGAAATTAAATATCCTATCATCTCTGTAAATGATATCCATTAAATCTCTGGCCAAGATAGTGGACAAAACAATAAAAATACCAATCTTTACATTCTGGGGGGCTCAGTGCAATCAGGAAATCCATCAGAGGAGCTGCTTTCTCATCTCCTGCTGTCTTTTTGCACATAAAAGCTCATATTTCTCCTGGCTGGTGTTACATCATGCCCAGCATCCCTATGCCTGAAGATCAGCAAATGAAACCTCAGAGGGTTTTTCTTTCTCTCTGGCTGATGCATTGCAGTTTTGCTAATTGGTCTTGTTTGTTGGGTAGTAGGCTGCTTTGTTTAAAGCTTTTGTTGGATGTGTTCTTTTAAATAATTATTTGCCAGGGTTTTGGAAGGAATTATGTGTTTGGTTGATTTTTTTATTGTTGTTGCTTTTCAGGCTGCTGTATTTCCTTCTCATGTGGCCTCCCTGCTGTCATTTATAAACTAACTTTCTCATGGAACATTCTTCAGTTAAATTGGTTAGGAAGGCTAGGACTAGAGGAGAGAAAAATAGGAAAAAAAGGAAAAAAAAAAAACCCAAAACACAGAATTTCACATGAATAAACACAACTCATCAGCTATACTAGTTGAGAGAAAGAAATTATGGGTACACCTGCTACCTCACTCGGGATGCAGGACAAATGTCACCCTGTGACTAAGGAAACAAATAAATTGCAAAGAGTCTGATTTTACACATATTCTGGGAGGTCACCCATCCTGCCACTGACAGAAACAAGCTTTTAGGTTAAAAGCGTTGATCATCTTTTCTGTAGGAAGGATGTCATCTCCTTCCTGTCAATTCTGCCTGTCTTGGAAGGACAATACTCAAGTATTCAAGTAAATAAGCAAGCAGCTTTCCTAGGCAAATTTCTGGTAACACAGACAGCAAGCAGTGTGTTGCTCCTTTCTCTTGTTAGATGATTACGCGTTGTTTGCTCTTACACGGATGATTCTCTGTCGACACGGAGTAGTCTGCAGTGTCTTCCCTTTCAGGAAGGAATGAGGAGGGAAAGAAAAGCGTGTAAATCATATTATTTATGTATTTTCTTTACTGATTTTATAGTGTATTAAGCTAAACATTAGACAGAAGGAGGGATTGATACCTCAACCCCTGGATGCATTCGGCGCTCTGAGCACCCGCTAGATTCCTCTCTCATGTCCTCTCAATATGCCCTAACAACTCTGTGAGCTAAGCGTGGGAGAAGGATGCCCAGAAAATGTGAACAGGCCGGCACTGTCATTGATACCCTGATCATTGGGCCCTATCTTTGGTAGAAATCCACAAGCACAGTCAGGCCTAATCACTTCAAAAGATTTAGTGGTTCAGATTTAGATGAGCTGCACAGTGCTTCATGGTAGTGGAGTAAACATTGTGTTGTGAGTCTTATTTTGTAAAAACTGAGGGTTTGAATGCTTCATTGCACTGTGATTGATTCTATCTCCAGCATTGTGGGCAAATCTCGTAAGTCAGGATGCTTCTTTGATATTGTTTAAATTCTCTGGACATCTCAGCTCCACCAAGCTGGTTCATGCAACTTCTGAGTCTTATTTTTGCTCCTGCTACTGAAAAGACTATAGGAATGCAAGCTTTACCATGCTACTTTGGCTTCCATAGATGTAAGATCAAGAAATAAATAGTGCAAGTGTGTAAAATCACATTGCATTCCTTCATAAAAGTGTGAAGAAGAGATGATAGACATGTAGGTGTCTTATTCGTGAACAAAATCCCGCCTTTTTTTCTGGAATGTCCAGTAGTCTGTGATTTTAAGGGGAGCAAATTACTAGCACTATTATTTTTCATCTGTGCCATTCCCTAGTAGGAACCAGAAAACAGAGTGTCAAAGGGCTGAATGAACCATGAAAGTCACAGCATAGTCTTCCACTGAGGCATGTTTCATGCAGCGTAAGGAGGGAGCAAGGTCAGTTCTGGTTTGATTTGCTGCTCCCCATATCAAGTCAGGACAGATTCAGCCTCCAACCTTTCCAGCCCAGCATTTTAAGTATAGCTCATTTGCTTTCAAAAAGACTGTGTATTTGTTGCCCCATGGTTGATATAATACAAAGCCTGATGTGATCCATGGAAATCTTCTAGCAGAGGGATCCTTTCACAAAGTTGCCATTTCCAGAGGGTTGTTTTTCCCTGCAGTGCTGTTTTTCTTCATTCTAATCCAATGCCAGAGCTGCTTGGTCTTTGCCAAGCATTTTAAGGATATCTCAGAACAGTTGCTCACCATTGAAACCAAAGCTGCTCTGTGTGGTCTGTCACAGCATTTTCTTTTCCTGGGAGCACCCTGAGAGGCAGCTGGTTGCCCACAGTTACCAAAAAAAACCCAAGCAAACAACAACAAAAAACCCTCTATCAAAAAAACCCCAAACGAATGAAAAAAAACTCTGAGCCTGTTTTCCAGGAGCTGATATTGTTCTTTGCTTTTAAAGGAGCTGATATTGTCCTCAGGAAGGTTTTCTCACGTTGCCCTCAGGCTAAGGATATATGTATAAGGAAAGACATGGTACAAAATGATCCATGCTGGCTTTAAAATTGAGTTTCATCAGTTCACAACATGTGACTTGATTCTGGGTGTAGTTAGACTCATACTGATGCCTGAGAAAATCCCTCCTGTTTCTTGTTCCTACTCAAGCAAAGGTGTGAATTTAATGTGAACTCATTAAATAAACCGAACCTCTACTTCTACACAGACATTGCATCTTAATGCCCTTAGCTTTTGTCACTTGAATTCACTTCTTTCCTCCGATAGTTTGGCAATGAGTTTAGGCTCTAAGATTTCCAGAAGGCTTCAATGAGGAGAATTCATCTGGCATCCCTCCATAACATCTCTTCTTCGTGGGCCTGGAGGAAGACTGGCCTTCACGAGATGCTGAAAAAGGCAACAATGAAATCCTGGAGGTATCATTCAATTCTGCCAGGCAAAGACACAACACTGTGGCATGACGTACATGGTTAAATGATCCAACAGTGATCAAATTTGAATGAAGCCATACAGTTTTCTCAGACTCAGTCTTTTTCATGCATTTGTCCCCATTATTTGCTCACAGATGTTTTTATGTAACAAGATTAACGGAAGAATACAGATATCTAAACTTTATTTTTAAATGCCTGTTCAGGAACGCAGTTCAACATCCTAGAAATCCATCTTCATTTCTCAATTTATTAGTGAGATTACTAGCACAGATTAAATGCATCATCATTATAAGGTGCAGGCTATAGAAGATTGATTGCACATTACTGCTTTATTATTTCCTCATCTCTTTCATATGGCTTTCTATTCCATTCAAAGCTTTTCTGTGTACCCTGGATCCTCCATAGTTATGCCTCTAAGTCTTCTCATCCTCCTCTCTTATACATAAACAGTAAAATCTACTTATGGCCTCTTTTTACTCAGCATGCCACCAGCTAACAAGGCAAAACGTGGCCTGTGCTGCAGCTAGTCAGCTCACCACTGTGTTTAACGGCCAGCTGGGCCCTGCTTGTCGTTTGTGAATCATGCCAAAACTATCCACTGTCTCATAGTTCCAAGTGGAAAAAGGTAAAAGCCTTTGGAGGAGATGCACATAGCCTATAGAATCGGTCTATTATAGGATTTTAACACTTTAAAGTCTACTGTTCTATCAAATTTGGTTGAACTTGGCAAATGGATGCAAAACTGTTTGGGGAGGGGGAGGGTGATACCGACAGATGTAAAGCAAGATGGTACTACATCAGGAAATCAAACTAAAGATGAAGAGATAAAGGAATTAGGAGGAACACGGATCTCCATGCTGTGAGATATATCTTTCTAACTGATGGCATTCAGGAAAACACTATCCTTAGGAGGGGATATATTATTTAAGAAGTATCAGTTCAGTCCTTTAACCTTCAGCTCAGAAATGCGTTTTAAAGAGCATGTAGAGGGCTGGGTGAATAAATTCATTAATTCCCGGGCTCCTATTTTTTGCCAAGGTTTTGTTTTACTGCCAGACCAGCTGAGTTGCAAATTGATGCCTGAGGAAACTGTTTCTGTTTACCACTCCTTGAAACCAGTATGGGATGCTGATAATAAGAATCATCATTTGATGGTGCTGAGTATCTGTCAGCTATTTTCCTCCAAGAAAGAAGAGCAGGTTGAGACATATCATGAATTTTACGCCCCAGTCTCCACACAGATCTGTAGCATGGCTCAGACCACTTTGGGGACAAAGAATCTGCTTGCTGATGGTGCATTGTCGCCGCTCACCATGAACTCCGGCTGCATAAGAGGATGACATTTTCTTTTCTCTGCCTCACTCCACTTCCTCTCATTCCTAATGTGTTTGCAATCAGCTTTAAAAACTCCTGGAGTTCATCAAAGGACACCTGCCTCTGACGGATTCTCCAGCAGAAGTAACTCTCAGACGATTATGTTGACATTTGAGAGAAGAAACAACCTCTCACTACCCTCTCCATGGTGCTTCTGTTCACTTTTGAGCATTCCCAGGAGTGGATTGATTCAGAAAAATGCACTCGTAGGAAACATTTTCACAAAGAAGGGATCAAGGCCTGTTGCTATAGCCCTCAGCCATGCTGAGCAGTGTGACCCAATGTACTTCGCCTGGAGAAGTAGGGACTGAGTGGAAGATTATGTCTGAAAATAGTTCAGCACTGGGGGGGGCAAGGGGGGGATAGGGGTGTGTGTGAATCGCTGTGTAAAATTTAAAGAAGACTCGTTAGCTATTTGGACTCACTTCCAGAGGATTATTTACCTCATCAGAGCATTGCACATTTCCCTCAAACTGCCTTTAAAATATCTTCTGTAACATGCTTTCATCATCTCTCCTGAGATCATCCTTTTGACTGACAGTAAAAAGGTTCTTGATACTGCTTGGGTAGGGGAACTTTGCATGGATGAAACCAGTCATTTCAGTTATTTTTAGAGAATCCAAGGGATAAGTTTTTCAATAGCTGTGTGATGGACTGCAGTTTTTTTGCATATTAATATGTGCTAGCAACATAAATGAGTCCTGTTGGCTACTTGGCACTGCAAACATCATCATCAGAGCCATCACCTTTGTGCCCCACATTACAAGAAACTCCTAGTTTAGGGGTAGCTTAATGTCCAAAATATTTGTCCAGCTCCTAGGAAAATAGCTTGAGCTTTAAACCAGCCAAGCTCAATTTCTTGCCAGCGGCATTTTATGTAAGTCAAAGTCAAATATCTATTCAGTTGAGGTTCACCGTACAATTCTGATGTATTGATCAGGAACCTTTTTATAAGTACAATGAGTTGAAGTGGTCTGCTGGCACGGGTCCTGAACAAGGTTTGACTTGGTCAACATGAAGCTGACCTCCTTATTTGCTTCGTAATCTTACCTTGTCTTTACTCAGCTAGATGAGGTAAAACTCTTCTTTTGATTATGCTTGGGGGCAACCAATGAGATAACTATGCACTTCAAGCTAGAAATAAAGCATCAACAAATTTTAGGTTTGTTTTGGTTTGCTATGGTTTGGGTTTTTTGGTCAGTGAAGAAGCCATAAACTTGGTAACTATCACTAGAAATCCTGCTTGGAATGACAAGAAAGCCGTCTGGTCAGCTTTATGGATTGATCTATTCACTTAACTCGTATGTCATACAACGTCACTCTCGAACAAGTCTAGATGGGATTCTCAAAAGGCATTGGCAAACCTCTTCCTAAACTGATCCAAAGAAGTTCCTGCAGAAGGCACTGAACTCTTCCAAAAGTCCCTATTGTCACAGCCAGATTTTGTCCCATGGACCTGTTAGACTGCTGGAAGTCTTGCAGTGGGCAAGATGGGAACGAGTTACTTCAGAACATACACTAACAAGAGCTTCAAAGCCTACACAAACAGTTAGTGTTCCTACCTTGCTACAGCATCCTTACCAAGTCTTTATAGGCTACTGCCACTGTGTGACAAACATAACAAAGGCAAAGAAGGAATGGACTGGGTGCACCAAAATGAGTGACTGACACTGGAAAAGCATCATAGAATCATTTTGGTTGAAAGAGACCTTTAAGATCATCAAGTCCAACCACTAACCCAGCACTGCCAAGTCCACCACTAAACCATGTCCCTAAGCACCACATCGACACGTCTTTTAAATACCTTCAGGGATGGGGACTCTGCCACTTGTTCCAGTCTGTTCCAGTCTGTTCCAGCCTGTTCCAGTGCCTGACAGCTTTCCCAGTGAAGAAATTTCTCCTAATAGTCAATCTAAACCTCCTCTGGTGCGATTTGAGGCCATTTCCTCTTGTCCTATCACCTGTTATTTGGTAGAAGAGACTGACCCCCATCTCACTACAACATCCTTTTGGGGCCCAAAACAGAACTCAGCACTTGAGGAGCGGCCTCACCAGTGCTGAGTACAGGGGGACAATCTTCCCCAGTCCTGTTGGCCACGCTATTTCTGATACAAGCCATCGTGCTATTGGCTTTATTATTTCTGATAAAATCTTACAGGTTTAGTAATATTTCCCTTCAACTCCTTAAAAACAGAGGAAAACACAAGTGATAATCAGCTAACAGTCTTCCTTCCAAGAAAGAAGACTAGAGATACAGTGGCTCTAGATACAGGGTTAGAGATACAGTGTCAGACAGGATTAATCTTAGGAACACCAACGACTTATGGCCCCATTTCTTTGACAGGGTGTAAGTTCAGATTCCTTGCACAGTGTATTGGGCATTGGATGCACTAACGGAGTCCAAGAAACCTGCAGCGTGCTTCCTCTGGTCAGGAACTGGCACTCAGAACATACATCTGTTTTGGTGGTCTCAGTATTAAGTTTGTCTGACACTTGTGTCATAGCGTGTCAGAGAAGTTTAATAAATATTCCTCTTTATTTTTGCATCGTGATATGTCGTGTTGTGGAACTCCTACTGAGAAATCCAGATTTCAGCTCAAAAGGAACTACAGTCTTAAAATAATGGCCTGCCTCAGGGCTCAGGTCTATCCCTGCTCTTCTCGACTCCTTCACAAATTACTATAAGTCAACGATTGACAATGGACAGAGGGGCAAAGTGCACTGCTTTACTAAGTAATTCAGCAGATCACTCAGATGTTAAGAATGATGTTCATCAGCATAGGACTAGTCATTCAGCACTTTTGGAAGAAAGGAGAAGAAATTTAAGATTGAAGTGTCAACCTTATTTAAGTTCTGACCCCTTTTCCCAAAAGAGTTGTTTGAAGACCCAAACTGCTTAGAGTGGACTAGCTGCTTGCAAAAAAATCTTGGAAATTACCTGAGTTTCTGAAAGATCCTGCAGGGTCACCAGCCATCCTTCAAGACTATTTTGCCTGGGAAGGACCTACGTACTGTAGGTGTTGAAATATAGCTTTAATCTGGATAGGTTTTACAGGATCTACATGTTTTCCTATCTTAAGAGTCAATCCAGTAAGACTTCATTAAAATACATAAAAAGTAGAACAAGAGAAGGAGATTCCAGGGGAAGTCTTTTCAAGCAAACACGGATAACAGTGCAATGACAATACAGCGCTGTAGCTGATTGCACGACCATCGTGATGCTAAAAAATGAAGTGCAATGTCATATTGAAAAGATCTGGGTTAAGGTGACACTATTTTGGGCAATTCATTTATGTTGAAAGCGACTGTCACATATAAGACGGAAACCCTGAATAAAGACTAGAGCTGCCCAAAGATTGAGCTTTCATCTTGACACCGGAAGAGGTGTTTTTCAGATGCTTCTGCCCAAGCAACATGAGGTCTTGCAAACTTCTTCATGATTTTGTGAAGTGGCTCAGGATGAGCCCAAGTGATGCCATGGGTATGTGGCTGCAAGGTGATACCAACCATCTGCCTTCTCCGATTTTATTTCCAGGCTATCTGGGGATAAACCTCCATTACTGTTGCCTTTGCTGCTGTGGTCACATAGCAACTATGGTCAAAAATGATTGTGGTAAGGAGGCTGTTTCCCTTCTGGATGTCCTCAAAATGTCTCATTTTGTTATTGAATGGTTAAACACTTTAATTCACATACTTGACCATCTGCATGAATATAATTGATAATGTATGTGTGCACCTGTGAATGTGCATATACAGAAAATGTGGAAGGATCATAGCATGAGATGTAATATGCAGTAGGACCCAGGGGAGTGAAAGAAAACTACCTGAAATTAAAAACGTGCTCACTTGAATCATTTTCTGTAAGACTACTTATGCTGTTAAGTCCTCATCCAATCAATACATTACTTGACTTCACTTTAAATGATGACATCTTTTTTTTTTTATATGTTGTTAAGTCTAATTAAAAGGAATTAGTCATGAGAGTGACAAATTTCAAGCTATCTACAGTATTACTTCATTTGGCATTTATTAGATAAGTCAAACATGCAGGAGTTTTAACCAAACTGGCAAATTCAGCGAAAGTAATGTCTTGGCATCAAAATTCTTTCTTAAAATGAAGTCATTTGTTATTAGGGGTATTCTTTTCTTTTGCTCAAATAACTCCTTTTTCTATACTTTCTTTTTGTTAGGACTGGAGAATAAAGAAATTGTATAATAGTGAGTAATAAAATCTGTCATTCTTGTGAGTAATGCTTTGTAATTAGAAGAAATAAAAGTAAAGTAAGTACAATGGCGTGTGGTGTGCAGGGCTGGGGGTGTATTCTTGCATTCAAAGGTTTTTATATTAATAATGATGCTGAACTTTCAACGCTTGAAGGTTCTGCTTGAATTAGCATCCAAAGGTGCAGAGGTTTATCTGTACTTTCAGTTCCACATGCTGCCAAAGCTATATAAATCTTTCACACGGAGGGAGCTGGGATGAACCCAAATCTTTCATCACTAAAGCCACAAGCTGCAAGCATGAGAGCTTGGGGAAGAAAACTCTTATCAGCTGCTAAAGCTCTGGCTGTCTTTGCAATCCAGACGCTAGATGGCTGAGTTCTCCTCTCAAATCCTCACGTAGATTAGGTGATGCTCTGCAACAGGCACCAGTGGGGTTTACTGTTTCCCTCTTCAGGACTGGCAGTTCCCCAGAATCGACCTTGTTGCTTCCATTGTGCTCCTTTTGCTGCAGAAGCACGTGAAAATACCAGCCCATTGGACTGGAGAGATTGTGTTTGAAATATTTCAGGTCCCGTGAACTTTGATCAAGGCCAAGGCTGTGTTTCAGTGGGGTGGCTGGCAGTGTGTCCTCAAAGCCATGAACACTTTTTCTTGCATTATGTTGATCCTTTTCTGGGTTTATTCAGAACTGTGTATTTTAGCTGTTGAACTCTCTCCGGCTCTGGAGCAGATGGCTCTGATGGGGTTGCCCCAGAGCTGGGGATTTTAGAAAATGGATATTTCCCAGCCTTGGGCAGTGAGCTGGAGGATCTGCCCCAGAACTGGGTGTGCTGGGAGCCACCTGCAGCTGCTCAAGAAATTAGTGTTCTCATTAACTAGCATTTAATGGGCTTGCTAATTGCCAGCTAGTAATGAAATGCACGGGAGTGTCAGATTTGCTGAAGAACTTCTGGGATCTAGGAAATTTCAGTTCCATGGAAATGTGGATGATTTTTTCTTTCTTCCTCATTTAGACAAAGAACATCTCTTTCAAAAAGAGCAATGAATCTTAATCCTGATTTTCAGCTAATTTACCTGTCAGTTCCTGTTTCAGAGATTCCAAGGAATGAGTCCACCACCTCCACTTTTAAATTACACTGAAATGTAATTACTGCCACTTTTTGGAAATCCTGTTTTATTTCAAGGCTAAATTCAACTGACTTCAGTTTCCAGTTATTTGATTCAGGAATAACTTTCTCTTGCAAGACTTAAAATTACAGAAGTGGCCCTCCTCAGTATCTCAGATATTCTGTTAAACTATGAAAAACTACACAAGAAATCTGCTTCCTATCCATTACAATGAACTGATGCGATTTTTCATCCTGAAGTTCAGATAATGTAGCCCTTTCTTTGAAAACCATTGCTTGCACTATTTTAACACTTTTCTTCAAGTAAGGGTGGGATGTTGTATTTTAGTAGCAGCCTTTATAGCATGCAGAAACATGGTTTCAATAAATAATAAATAAATACATTTTACAGAATTGTCTTGGTGCTTTTATTAGAGGATTTCTTTAAAACTCATGGTACTTCTATTTCATTGATGTCTAGGAACTACTCAGCTTCCTAATCCCTTCAGTTTCTCTGTTTCCAGAGGTGAAAAAAGCCCTTTTACTTGGCTGACTTCACTGCACTTTGACCCCTCCATGTGGTGTTTGGTATCTTTGTAATGGTAACTTGTCTTCATTCTTATGCTGCATGCCAGCTTTCATTAAACAAACAAATCAACAAAAAGTAGCATTTATATATCAATGACAAAAAAAATTTAATAACGTTTGGTCAAAACCTATTTTTAGGGTGATTGCAGTGAAAAGATACAATTCGCTGAAAATCCTTCAGTCCTTGCACTCTATGCTGGATCAAAAACTGGCTGGACTGCCGAGCCCAGAG
>KL287222.1:26753-36848 GCA_000699545.1 Podiceps cristatus | reverse complement strand
GGCGGGAGTGTGCGGGGGGGCGGGAGCGGGGGGCAGCAAGCTGCAAGGAACACTGCAATCCTCAATGTGGCATCTGACTCCCCAGATCCAAAAACCAGCCAGCCGGCCTTCTAGTCAAAACATACTTGAAAAAAATACATGTAGAGAGATAAGGACTTTTTGCAGTAGTTACAACTTGCAGGAATATTAAAGCAATTTGATTTTCAGAAACATTTACCATGTGTACATCAAGTCAATCATCCAAAATACTTTTGGAAGCCTTGGCCAGCCACTTTAAAAGACTTCTCAAAATCCCTTTGGGTTTTGATGCCAGAACTCCAGTATAATTCAGAGTAGTCTTTTTCCCTCAGCCACTAACCCAAACCGTTAGAAGGAACAGATGGGGTAAATTCAGAGCTCTGAAGAAATGAATGTTCAATTTTAGCTGCTGCTGCTGCTAATGTAGAGGAGTATCCCGGCCAGCGGGGAAGTCCGGTGAAGAAATGGAAGGAAGGAAGAAGGGAGGCAGTTAAAAGTGATTTTAACAAGACATACAGAAAAACAGGGATTTCCCCCCACACACTTGTAACTGTAATAATTTTCAGGGCTTTATTATTATTGTATGGTTTTGTCTTTGTTACCTTGCTGTTTGTTTTTAACAGCCTTGCCAAAACAGCAAATTCACTGTGTTGCCAAAGCTTCTGTTGGTTTCTTAGAGTAGACAATGGCTTTACAACTCAGGTGTTTCAGTTCTTTATTACCAAATGGTATTGCAAGCAACAACTTGGCACTCCATAACAAGTACTGACTTTGCAGAATATTTAGTTGACTATTTATGACCTGTTTATACAACAAAAATGGTCTTGTACTAATTTGAATGCATATTTATTCCTATAAACTGACAAAATTAACCCTGGAAATGCACTAGTACAAACGCAAACAGACTTGAGCAAAGCAACTCCAGTTCTCCAAACTACTCTCAGCTTATCATCTTTTCCATTATCAAGGTAAATAGTAATACCAGTGAGAAAAGAAGGCTGACAGCTGGTAGCAACTTTAGTACATGCTGAAAGAAAAGATCACGCATGGAGGTATCAAAAATGCCAGCTATTTTTGTGTGGAACTAGTGACACATTTTGCAAAGCTGTTTGCCACTCAGTGGCAGAACCATAACGGTGTGTGCTTATACCCCCAAAATCACAGAGGATCACACTGAGTCACATCACATTAAGTCTATTTCCCCTCACACATTTCAGTTTACACAGCAAATCCAAGCTTATTGAAAAGGTTAACTAAATTCCACAGTCGGAAACGACCAAAATGAGCGAAAAAGTCTGGACAAGCAAGGATGAGCCAGATATTGGTGGATCCCATGGACGTGGAAGTCCAGGCTACCACTGGATGCATTTCACTGCTGCAGAAGGAGTGATGCTGAAATTCCTGAAAGCAGCCAAAGAAATTGGCTCTCGAATGCCATAAAATTCCAGGGGCACTGCTTACGACCACAGTCAGTCTGAGGTATTTAGTTTTAAGAATGATTAATCACAGTTGAATCAGTCTTTTGTTTCTTTTCTGACATTTCAGAACCCTTTCTTGTATTCCATCTATCTGAAGTCTGGCCATGCCTTGATACCAAAGGAGCCTGTTTGAAATAATTCCATTTACTTTGGCCTGCATACAAGTCTGGATAAAGATTTCAGTCAAAACACCTCTTCACATCATAGAATGGTCTTAAAATGGTACACGGAGATAACACAGCAAGAAAACATTAAATCTGTTACGTACTTCAAAGTACGCTGATAGTTATTTACAAGCTTAGCAGAGCGGCTTCAGGGAAAGCAGATCATCGACCAAACCAAGTAACGGTAAGTGCTCCAATTACAGTATTTGCACACAAATATTGACACTGAAAAAACCTCAGAAAACCCAGAACTAAGGAAGCTCATGTAGAAGACATCACCAACAAATCCTTTCCAATACAAGAACTTGGAGGAGAACTTGATTTAAGGTCAGAGGTCTGAATGGCAAATGCACAGCAGCAAGCACCCTTACTGTTTACACCAGGAGCACAAACCCAAAATCTATTTAGTGTGACCCACCACAAGGCTCAAAATCAGTATCAAAGAACTGTAATGGAAAGCACAGAAAGGATCTCAAAGAGTTCACTAGGGACTGGAAAATGTGAATTCAGTAACATAGCACCATGGAGTAAAGTTTTTTACTTGGAAAGATGCATGATAAACCAGAGTATCAGTACAGAAAATAAATCCAAGATACTCTCAAGCATCTCTCCGATATGGATATTTTATTTCTGTAACTCTATAAATATGTTTGTAAACAAACATCTTCAACTGAAAAGCATTAACAAGTACAGACACAGTACTTAAACGCATAAGAAACACGGCTGACACCAACATCATCCAAAAGTAAAATACTTTCTTATACTTAAAATTTTATCACAGACTCCAAAATGCATTAGGAAAAAGACTTTTGCATCTTAAAAGTCCTGGAAAATTTTCCAGGAGACTGTTTTCCAACATAAGAACTACCACATCTAACAGAGACTGAAAAGTTTTACCACAAGGTCGTGAATTTCTGAACCATTTTAATCTTATGTTATCCTAACCTACCCAGAAAAGATGAAACAAAGCCATTGCTTAAGGTTTTTCACAGGATTTTTTTCCATATTAACATAGTTAATAGGACTACAGGAATCCTTTTGTCTCAGTTTAATGTAGATTTTATTTTACCAGTTCATAAATATTAATCCATACATGGGAATAAATCTAAGAGAAGCTTGGAACTAAAAAGTAGCCTAATATTGCAATCTATTCCCTTCCCCCATCTTAAATCATTTCACTGGTACTCCACTGATTTAAAATCACGTTGCAATCAAATGCAAGCTGTTTGGGAACAAAAGGAAAAGGAAGAGAACAGTGAGTCAAAAGGAAGCTTTATTTTTAAAAACTTCTGTAATTACATCTGATTCATGAGGTGGATGATACTCTTTAACCATTTATATTCCTGCCTGATAATCCAGAATTCCCCAACTGTTGTTACTGAGTGACAGGAATCCTCACTTGGGCATCCTATTCCAGGACACTCAGGCCTCCAGTCTGCCACTGGATTACACACTATTTATGCCCAAAATTGTACCATTTGTGGCAACAGAATCATTCAGATGAAAAGGTCACACATTGAACCCCAATAATGTATTCTCTGCCCATTCAGCCCCTGACCTGCACCATATTGGCTAAAAATACTAAAAACTGTGCTGCGTGGTGCAGTTGCGCTGTGGGCAACTGGTGCGACGTTCTGGCCGTATCGAAGGTGACTGCTCAAAGAAACTTTCTAGGATAAAGATATAGATAGCTTTTTAAAAAACTGCATAGAAAAGCAAAACAAGCATTATCAGTAGCCTTTGTAAAAAATAAATACTTCAACTAAGTATTCTATCAATGCCTTGAACCTCCTTAAAGCACACAACATAACCAAGATGATCTAACGCAGAGGGAGGAGCTGTTAACAATATACAGCCCAGTCACTGGTATATATGATCACCTATTACCAATGCTTTAACAAACAATGTTTGACTATTACTTTACATCAACAAAAAAGTCAGAATCCAGAAGAGATGTCTACAGTTTGCATTCCAAGAAAGCACCTGTGCAGGACAATGCTTGCTGTTGGATATCTATACCTCTAATCTAGGAGTCAGGTGTATTTAAAACGTCCAGCTATGTCCTCATGTGTACAACATTAGTGCATCAGTCTGGATTGTAATAGGAGTACAACAGTTCATAGCACAGATCTCCAATTACTCCAACCATGTCTTGTACAGAAGACTGAGTTTGACTCCATGCAAAGTGGAACACTGTCAGTCCCCTTAAATCAACACCATAAAGTCACTTTTCCTTATACATCCCAATTCATAGCTATCCCTCTTCATCAGCAGGGAGAGACAGCTAGCTGTCTGGTGCAAACCAGAAGCCAAAGCTCAGGCATCTTTGCTGGAATCACAGAATGGTTTGGGTTGTAAGGAACCTTAAAGATCATCTAGTTCCAACCCCCTGCCATGGGCAGGGACACCTTCCACTAGACCAGGTTGTTCAAATCCAGCCTGGCCTTGACCACTGCCAGGGATGGGGCATCCACAAGTTCTCCGGGCAGCCTGTGCCAGGGCCTTGCCAAAAGAAAGAAAATTTTCAAAGATTTCCACAATCCTGTGACTTCTTTGTAAATAAATATAGCATGAACACGTTCTTCATAAGACACTGCTTATATACAGAAGTAATACTGTGCCCAGTCTCCATTTCTAAACATCCAAGGACAAACTGCAAAGAAAACTATAAGCAGAGGATAAAAACCAGTGGTTAGCTTTTCAGCTCCTCCCTTTTCTTTCCTTGATTTAATTTGCTTACCTGCTATTGTCCTTATCTGCTATTGTGTGTGTTCTAAATATACATGTATAGGCTTTCTTATTCTCGCCACCCCCTGCCCCGGTGATTCTCATACTGGGCTACACTTAATTACCCAAGCACATTGTCATGTAAGGGTTTCTGGAAGACTGAAATGTATCTTCTACCACACCACAGTTGTATCAGATAATCATTAAGTGTAAGCAAGGGGAGAAAAGGAGCTTTTGTGGAGGAAAAAAACCAAAAAAACCCCCAAACAAACAACAACAAAAAACCCCAAAAACTCCCACTACAATTTATTCAGTTTCCATTATTTGAGAATGAAAACTAGAAGCATTGTGAAAATCCAATACAATCATTTTCAAATAATAGCACAGGCCCAAGAGAAGGATACCACATTATAATAAATAACACAAACGTATAGAGGCTACTCAGGTTAACTCCCAGTTTTACAGCTTTTAATCTTTATATTTAAATAGTTTGATGGCTACTTTAATACATTGACTCATGCATGAGCTTTGTTTAATCCATCTATACAAAGTTCACGTTTTTATTAAAACGTACTATAAGTGGCTGAACCCACAGTTTCTTAGCAGTGATATCTTTCAGAACTGGGACACTTTTTGCCATTAACTAGACTTGTTTATTTTCTGAAGTGCCCTAGTAAATAAAATGCACTCCTTTTACAAGTCTTGAACTATGTAAATTGTAGAATAGACAAGGGATGTTAAATTGCAGTGTCTCAACAGGAACAAATTATCCCAAACTTTTAAGTATTTCCCAACAGCAGAGCAAGTAATCGGAACCTATGGCTCAAGAGGGTGATGCAATAGCCTTTAAGATGATTTAGATGGCAGAGGTAGTGTTTTCCAATTCACTTATTTGCTGCCTTCAAACTCAATATTCTCTTTGTTGGGCCAGCAGATGTAGAGGAGAAAATTTTGGCTATTTGAAAACTAGCTGAAACTGCAGATTTTTAGCACACTGAGGGGGGAAAAAACCAAATCAAAACAAACACTACACCTCTTGCTCTAGATTTTGAGCTTTGTATCTTTCTACATTATTAACAGATATATTTGGTTACATGTAAATGTTCATCAAATCTCTATCAATGTTCAGTACTCTGAAATTGCATCATAACATTCAAAAAGCAAAGATACATTTACAACGAAAAGATACCACATATTCACGAGATCTAAAAAACACAGAAGAGACACCCTTAGGCACTCGGGTCTAAGCAAAGTTGAAGCTAACAGGGGTTACCAGTGAGGTTTGGTGACAGACCGGTTACTATAAACGTTCTGTGGATTCTCCTGAGCCTTTCCTCAAAAATCTGCTACCTGGCTCACCCTTGCAGCTAACCTAACTTTTCACTGGTCTCATCAGCAGAGCAAGGCCCCTGTCTCTAACAGAAAACAAAGAGGAAAAACCCAAGTACAGCCAAGACCACAAAGGCACGTTATCACTGCCTGTAGTCACTAAGCAACTGTTCCCCAAATGTGCAAATCTAAAAAAGGGAGAACTTCCATCCACTGGAAGATACACTGTAAACATGAGATAGCCAGGTAACCAAATGACAAACTATTATCTGACTGCTCCATGTGAACTGCTTTTAAGCCAACTTGTAATAAATACCACGTGCAGCTAAATTTAAAACAAAACAAAAACCCACTAAACAAAGCCAAGTTGAATAGTAACCAACATTCAAATTTAACCATAGAAAGTTTACATTAAAATGCAAAATGACAATTACAAAATATTATATTACTATGAATACTGTCTAATGCTTTGAGTAATAACACATTAAGGAAATAAGTAATAATGCACTTTACCTTGTATCTCATTTTGGGGCATGAATGAATGTAGAAACCCATATAATAAAAACAGAGATCAGGAGCTTTTTCATGAAGTTGCCTAGTAAAAGCAATTTCCCTGTGAAAGGAAAGAAGAGACTAATTACTTTTGAATAGAATTCTTACATTCATTTTACCTCTTCATATTGAAATATTTTACAGCTACCTGGCTCTTGACCTATTTAAAGGACTAGACTTCTATAGAACAAAAAAAACGAAGATATACTCAAAACTAATGCTTAAAAAACTCAAAGATCATAGACTGAAAATTAATGCTTAAATCCCAAACTAATTACTAAAATGCAAACCACCACATTAGGCTTAAAAATACTTTAATTTTTGTGTTTTGTCCTGCCATTTGACTGACTTGAAATTCAAATAAAAGTGACTGAAGAGCCTCTATCTAACAGGTGTCTTGTTAATATTCATGTGCATTGCAATTCTACAGAAATCTGGCCCAGCTCTTGTACACAGACTGGCTAATGTGGCTCAGGAAAACATCATAGTATTTTTTTTAAAAAAAAAAAAAGAAGATTCAAGGATAAACCTCTTGTTTGTTCTCTTATTTGCAATCTATATGTAAAAACACCCATCTTTATGCAATGGAAGGTATTTTTCACCTATCTCATATTTCTTTGTATGATTTTTCTCATTTATTCTGAAAGAGATGTGTCAATGGATTCCAAAATAACTTTGCTTTTTATTTTACGGGCACAAGGAAAATAGCATTATTACAAAGATTCTGCCAGTGCTTCCACTACAATGCTCATTTTTACAGCCTTTATAACTCTGCAGCTCATATTTGTACCAAAATTGATAATATGGATGTTGGTTCTTACTTTCAATGTCAAAGGGATAAGAGGATATGAGCACATGCATGTAGAAAGCATGTGCAAACACCAGGGTTCTTTTATCACTTAATATTAAGTTAGTAATGAAGATTTTTAAATGCACTGAAAGCCTAACATTTCAGTTGCGTGTAGCTTGCTGAGACCATTGTGGGTCTGTGATAACTCTGTATCAATATGCACCCGTTCCAATAAAAAGTCTGGAAATAAATTACTCCAGATCTGAAAATTCAGGTGAATACAGCAGACTCCGGAAGTGAGATTTACGTACACCCAAAGATCTACAAACATGCACTTGATATATCTAATCTTTAAGACATGACATAAACACCCTTACTGTTTCATGCAGATTACCCTGGACCTAATTAAGCACCTTGCTGCAATTCAAAAAGTTGGAACAGTACATGGAAAAAACATTATCTTTGCATTTCTAAGTCTCTTAAACGCTCTTTCCAATTGGCCTACACTGATTTAATAAAACAAAAAGACTCAAAATGAACAGAAAGTGAAGTAAATAGACCATACCGTAATGAGGTAAAAACGGGGCTGCAGCAGCAGTCTTACCACGGGCATCAAAGCTTCGTGCAAGAAAATTAGTGCATGTGACACCAACGCCGGCTTGCTCAGAACTGCTGCCAGTATCTTCGCGGGTACTACCGTCTCCAGTGATAAGGCCTAGGTAAGGACCCTTATCTCAAGTTCTTCCTTTATCTTTCATTTATCTATTCAGCCAACCCCACTCCAGGCCAAGTTTTACTGGGGGGATGCTAAAGCATCCTTCTCTTTCCTTTATCCACAGAGCACATGCTGTGATCCAACGCAAGAGAATCCGCCGACTCCATCTTTTTAAACCAGGAGCAGCAATCAGGTGTCACTGTAATGCACGACTCGCATCTGCCGGCGTTGTCCTGCCTAAATCCCTATGGAAAAGGGACTACAGACTTGCAATGACCTTTTTGTAAAGCTTTCAGTTATGGTACATATCTAAAGAGTCATAATGCCTGTTAGCGCTCGACGAGAGTAGTCAACTAATGAGGAAGACAGATTTTCATTTCATCACCACAAAATTCAGACTTAGTATTTCAGTGCTACGTAACCCAATCCCAAAAGAAGCTCAAGTACTTGTCCTCCTACAAAACAGAGATTATGAACACTATGCTCGTCTACTATCCATGACTTTAGGTAGCAGGGGGAAGGTTTAACTTATTCCTGCAAATAAGAATCACTCAATATTTCTCAATGATTTTTTTTTTCCATTTGGTAAGACTGGTATTTCCAAGGAGCTCATTCTTCCCTCATTCTTTGCTTAGATGCCTACATATTTCAAATGATCTTCAAATCCCATCCATTCTACGACTCAGCAGCAAAAATTCTCAAAGTAGCATGAAGTGGAAGTGACAGCACTGCAATGCAGTTTAACCTCCTCAGAGTAAAATTGGCAACAGCTTTGAAGGTATCAGATTCCTTTGCAACTTCCTAAATCCTCCCTAACTCTTAAGGTTTTTTTTTTTCCCTTTGTGAAAGAACAAGAAGGTTGGCTCCTTCTAAGGCTGCTGGGAACTCATTTTTATTGCCTTAAACACTGCAGAATTTATAAGCTGCTTTTTCACTAGTTGAGCCATGCACACATGTTGCACTGACAAAGTTTTAGATTTATTATGTAGAAAATTTAAAATCATTTCAAGAATTCATAAGCATGGATTATGTCAGTCTATTATTACATAAAGTAATACGATACAAACAAATACTAAAAACAACTGTTAGGAGGACTTAGTATTTTGTGTTATCTGCTCACCTTGCGCGGAAAAAATAATAATCAGCCTAATTTCAAGTACCTAGCATATGTAATAAAATACTTCTAAAAATCTAGACCACTAACCAACAGAAAAAAGATCAATTCTAAATCATAGGAGTTCCAACATTTTTCCTATATGTGTTAATTGTGATTAATTTTATGAAATCCCCAGTGCCACTGATTGACTCAGAAAAATGATAATTCAGACTTTTCTAGACACAGACCACTGGATATGCTACAGCAACAGCTACATTAATGCTCATGACAACTTTGAAGTTAGCCCTGATTTGTGCTGGACCTGGACCAGATGACATCCAGAGGTCCCTTCTGACCCAAACTCTTCCACTATTCTACAGTTTCTCCTTCATAAAGAAGGGTTCTAGAACAAGATGGCGAGAGCCTACGGGAAGGCAATGTCGCCAGTTCTTATTAAAGGTGAAATACTTGGAGAAGTTGCACTTGAGGACCTAACTGATCAACAAGCATACCAGAGAGCGGAGGAGGTCCTGCTCACTCACTCCCTAGACATTCTCAGCTACACGTTGTGGCTCCATCACGACACTTGTACCAGCTCTGGTGCTAACAGGCTCTTCACTGAGCCAACTCAGCTCACTAACCAGGTGGCTAAAGAAAACAGTCTTCTGCTCTGTAAATTAAACTGGCTAAACACATGGTTGCTAGAAGCCCAGCATATAGCAGAGATGGAGAGGAGTGATGGCGGCACCTCATTTCAGCAGCAGTAAACCATTAGACACATGTCAGCGACTTAGCAGTGAACTTTGTGGGAAAAACCCTTTGACATATGCATTTGAAGAAATCATGTAAAGATTATTCAGAAATCACAAAATTCACCACTACACAGAGAATACACCCAAAGGGAGAATAATAAAAAAAAAATATGTTTCTTAAGAAATCAAAAGTTCCTAATCAAAATCTAAACAAATTATGAGTGATTAAACTTCTGAAACATTAAATTGCACATGGTTTACTAGTTATCACAAAAGTAGATGAAGTAATTGTGATAAGAAGAGGTTTCCCAAAAATAGCATTTGCACTTTACATATTTCAAAAGTCATGTCATGTTTACGCACCCTGATGGGTATTGCTAAAAAATAGCTAAGAAACTCCACCTATAGAGAAGATGCCTCTCTACAGGATGCCTAAGAAGAAAGCTGGATCTCGCAATTCTAGCACTTTTTGTA